>APFE031733452.1:80190-96108 GCA_000404065.3 Pinus taeda
AATCACGCAACCTAATGCAACTAACAGCAAGGAAATGAAACTTTTCTTTTGAAAGCACAAAACAACGAAATGTTCTTTCCCTTTCAACTATTGATGCAAAAGACACTAGTTTGCTTTACTTTTCAATGACATAAAAGTGTTTTTAAAATGAATTAGAGAGACAGCAACACTAAGTGAAAGAACTAAAATCACTCAATGCACACACAAGACAATTCCCAAGTCACTAAAAAACCAGTTTCCCAAATCAAAGGAAAACAAAGGTTTATGAGCTATGTGATCTAAGCTCAACAAGACACCGAGGAATTCAAAGGAGGAAATCAAATCACTTGGAACACAATCAAACACTTTTCAACAATCACCAACAGATGTGAAAACAAAAACGAAGTTGGCTGGTCAACCAAGAACGCAAAATCCCAAACGGGAGGCTTGACACACACGACCACTAGATGCCCTAGGGTTTGAGTGTGAAATCAATGGAGAAAAGCGAACACCCGAAGGATGAGAGTCCAAAACCAGACAAGCGACGATTCGACACACTCCAGTAATCGCAAAAGTCAAGACAAAATGCAAACCAAGCAACAAAAAGCAAAAAGGAAGGCTTTGCAAAAACTGAAAACAAGCAACAAACGAACCCTCATGGAACAAGGCTTTGCAAGCAAGCGTGTCACAGCTTAAACAAAATAAACAAGTCAAAAGCCAAGTGGAAAAAGTAGGGGACAGCCAAACCAAGAGGTTCAGGAAGTCAATTTGGACAAAAAGAGTTTTACAGGATCAGCGCGGGTGACCCCTCAGCAACAAAGCGATGACAAGGAAAGGTCTATAGCAACTTTGTGCTGTCAGCGTGGAAGGACACGAATAAAGGGCGCTGGCCCGAAAACAGGGTCAGCGCGACTGTTAAATGAATAAACGCGATGACAGGGAGAGCAAAGAAGCAACTGTGCGATGTCAGCGCAGCTGTTTTGAAATAAAACGCGCTGAGGCTAAAAAACAAATAAAATCGAACCAAAAACCCCCAAACCAAGGCAACAAGCTTTCAAGACAATTAAAGCAGTTCCCAGGACGAACCAGGAAACAAATCAACAACAAATCAATCCCCAAACTTTGACAAGGAAGCAATAATCAAATCAAAAACAAAGATGAACTACAAAGAGACAAGCAAGCTCCCCAGTGGAGTCGCCAAATTGTTGGAGAGGTAAATCCCCCCTACGGATAGAGGCGATCCTTACTAGCCCAAAAGGGGTCTAGCAACAATCAAACAATGCTACACTACAGGTTCCTAGTTATAATTAACAAGTGGGTAAAGGAAACCTACTTGGATTCCAACGCTATGTTTGACGAAGAGATGATCCTCTCGCTCCTTCACTCCAGCTGATCACAGTCCTCCACTATCCTCGCGGACGGACACCTGCACAAGCAAAGAGAGAACAAACACAAGCGTAAAATCTACTAAAAACAACTATGTATCAGTCAGGAAGGATACAATTTACATTAATCATTCATAGGACAAATGGAAATGGAACCATAAGAGTAGTCATCTATCTTTATTAATCAGAAAATAGAGTAAGGTACAACCGAAGTCCTGACGCTGAGTCCTTCTCTAGAGGTTCCAGCCAGCATGTCTTCCAAGCATTCACCTTTGAAGCAAATCTCCCAAGTCAAAGAGGTCTCTCTCTCACATACAAGGCAACAAGCTCATGACCTTCCTCAAGCTCAAAGCAATCCTCACACAACACACCAAATGCCTACAAAGAGCAGCACTAATGCACTAAGAATTCCTCAATCAAAGTCTATATGTTCCAAACTAGCTGCTCATGGGCAATGGAGGAGGCTTATAAAGGAGAAGGAGTCTCCATGAATAGTTAAAGGATGAGCTTTCCCCCAAGATAAGTGGATGATTAGTCGAACAGACATGCCAGAGAAAGGATGGCGACCTTTACAATGCTAACAGCCAAGTCTGGAGCCATCTGGAAGGTTGGCTGTTAGAACAAACTCGCCTAAACAGGATCAGCGCGGGTGCAAAACTGAGCTGGCGCGCTGGCATCGCAAATCAACCATAGAAGAGGTCTGGTCAGCGCGCAATGATACAAACGGAGGGCGCACTGTTTGTGAAATTCGACCAACGCGGAAAACACGTGTGCTTCCGCGCTGGCAGCGCGGCAGTTACATTATCCTCCGCTAGTCAGCGCGGTTATTTTAGAAACAGACGCGATGATGCAATAAACTTAGGAAAAGAGGGTTTTTGGCCATTTCAGAGGGCATAAGCAAGGTGAATGTGATTTTATGACACAGTAGGGAAGCTGACAAGGTGACAGTGACATTTTACTGTGTAACACCTACCGACTTGCACTGCCTCCAACAGTGAAAGTCTATGATGTTTTCGATGTGTCACTGCTTAAGAAGTATGTGAAAGACACTGATCATGTGATTGAATGGTTTGTATTACAAGTGGAACCAGAAGGAGAATTCCAACCAAAACCTCAATTCATTTTGCAGCGAAAGATGCTCATACTCCAGAATCGAGCTATCGAGCAAGTTAAAGTGCAGTGGAAGTATTTTGGGCCCAATGAAGCTACATGGGAGATGGTTGATCAGATGTGGGCTATGTATCCTTCTCTATTCATTGGTTGAGTGGATTTCCTTTCATATATGTTTTGATGTTGTGTTTTATCTATTCTATATGCATATGTATGTTGTAAATACCACATTGAGTTGTGTTATAAAGCTCCAATAAGCGATATGGTGTTCATGATATGTTGGTCATGTTTTCAGTAGATGAATATGATGTAAATGTTGCATCAAGATGTGCTATAAAGCTACATGGGAAGCATGTGTTTTTTTGGTTTATAAGTGTCATTGAACACTGAGGACGATGTTCCCCCAAGGGGGAGGGTTTTATAACAAACCTGATTAAAAAATCCATGTAATAAAGTTAATAAAGGGAAAATAAGATCAAAATCACAGGACATGTATTCCAAGTTGAATGTTGGGCACAAAAACATAGTGATGGGAACCACTAGTGATTAATAAGTGGCTATGGAAATTGACGAAGGCAAAGTGGAATTTATTAGCATTTATTTATGAAAATAATGGAAATAGGAGAAAATTACATGTGAGGAAAATTGAAGGGAAATAGAGGAATATGAAGAAAAATAGAGGCCTCAATGATAAAAGGGCTTCTGAGGATTAGTTGACAGCGTTTTTCAATTCAGTATTTGGCACTCTCATTCTATTCTCTCTCTCCTCTCATACTCTTGCACAATTAGAGAAATTTTGGAGCATGCTTGGAACACTCTAGTTTTCATTGTAATGAAGAAAGAAGGCAAAAGAAAAGCAGGAAAGCACAAGGAAACATAAGGATCAACGACTAAAACTAGATTGCTTTGTAGGTACCGAGTTGCATGTATGATTTCCTTGCTAGTTTTGGCATGCATGATATGTGCATTTGGTTATTTGGTTATGATCTATCATTGGCATGGAGGATTGTCTAGATTGACAGTGGTTTTGCCTAGCTTTGCCATTTCCTGGATAACCATGTTGTTGTGGGTTTCCCACTTGATTGTTCTGATTGGTGCTCATGTTCCGCATGGTTGTGGGTTGAGTTACTAGTTCTTGGAGCCTTGGTTGGACAAATACTTTGGAGCCCTGCGACAACTATGGGTTGAGTTATGAGTCCTAGAGCCAGGTTTGAACAAATGCTATGAAGCCCTAGACAACTTGGGTAGAGACCGATCAAGAGATGGTTAGTGATGTTCGATCATGAGGTGGAATCATTAGTTGAGCGTTGAGGTGGTTTTCCCTCTAGAAGCCCTGGTTTAGTTACTTGGTTCATTCCATGAGATCCCACATTCATGCTTGGAATATGGCATGGGGGTGGTTGGATGAAAGAGAGACTTGGTTCAGCCAAATATATGGTCGGATGGTATGTGAAATTTGTTGACTTGGTCGGATTTTCATATCTTAATAAGAGCAATTTTCCTCTTGTAATTTTATGATTAAATGTACTTGATATTATGTGGCTTTCATGGTTGTTCTATCGTTGTTATTATTCTAGTTATATGTTCGTTATAAGCATGGTTTTACGACAGATTCTAGTTGTCGCTCCTATCATGTTTTGATTGGTAAATGAATGTTTATTGAATGAATTACCTAATAGATGTTATTGTAGCTATTGTGAGAGAGAATTAGACCTTCTTCATGATTCTTAATAAGTTTCAAATCTTTATGTTCATATATGCATTCATGACCTGTAGATTTCATGTTCACCATGTGTTTGACAGAATGTTTGTCATGATTAGGCCAGGTTAGGTCTAGTCCTTATATAAGTTTTGTGTTAATGGATTTTTCCTGGTGTAATTCATTATTATGGAAAATTTGATCAATTTTTGGGTAGAGGTCTGGATCCTAGCCCTGAAAAAGTGGCTCAGATTCTGGGGTCGCATGCACAAAGCAGAGAATTCTAGACTGTAGTTGCTGGGAGGCAGGATTATCCATGCAACTGGAAGGTTACAGTGATTGGATTTCTTTGTTATGTAAGTGACTAGGAGTCCAGATCACTAAAAAGGAAAGTTAACTCAGGGTTATGGCACCTACAGTGGTTGTTTGGCTCCTAAGGGTCTTGCATCTCTTGAGGAAGGTCAATGAAGTTTCAGTTTGTCAATTCCACTTCCTCAATTGTACTTATGAGATCGCATCATGTCATGTATCCCTAAACTCATGTCTACCTCATTAGGTCAATGAAAGTGGGTAAATGTGGGAGGAGGCATTACATTTCGCGTTAAAAACTTGCAAAAAAGAAAAATTTTCATTTTAGGCCCTAAGAAAGAGCATTAATACCAATTTCTAGGTGACTTGAATCTAAAAATGCCATAACATACAAGACATCCAAGAATAATATAGAAAATCCCCTTTAAATATTATATAAAAATACCTTTATAGTGATCCTTTTATGGAAGACTTTGTAACACCCTCATCCCACATCTACCCAAGTAACCAACCAACCGGGGTAAATATGCGATGAGAGGCTACTATAATGGGATTTAACCTCCTAGGTGACCTTAAGGAAGTGGAATCAATGAAAACACATCACACAGACCTTCCACATTAGCAACAATACTCCCAAGAGCCAACCCAACCACTCAGGTCACCAGCCCTTGAGACCAACTGGAGTTTTAGACCACTAAACCCCCAGACACTCCCTTGATATGGGAAAGCATGTACCCAAGAGGCTTCAGACGCTCCCACATCATGGGTATGCATGTGTCTAGGGACTTTTTTGCCCAGTGTTGTGAATGTGTCTCTAGGATTTGAGCCACTTTTTCAGGCGCAGAACCCAGGTCACTACCCAGAACTCAATGACACTTTCAAAACTGAGAGAACAGCAAAATAAGGATGCAAATGAAAATACTTGAACAATAACTTGACTGGACCCCTAATAGCCATGACAAGCATTTCATCTAACATGTCACAAATGTGTAATCTATAGGTTTAAACAACAGAGTTGAGCATAGGGGTCTCATACTTATCTGAGAATCACTAAGAAGCATTGTTCCCTTATATCATTAGCTGCATTATCATCTATTAGGTCATAAATACATTGTTCATAAATTTACAAATCAAAACATGAGGAGAGCCATACATCATCATTGTCATAATACATGATTATAACTAGCATAATAACAACATAAATACCAAGGATACATTAGCCATAGAATACACATAATAACCAATACATTTACACATAAGATGTCAAGGAAAGAACCTCTTATTAATGAATGCAAAATCCAACTAGGGATGGGGATACCATGTTCCACCTGATCATAGAATAGTTAAGCCAATTCTCTTTTCCAACATTCACTCTCGTGCCATATTCCAAGCATGAATGTGAGACTCGAACCAAAAGAACCAACCAGGGCATCCCGAGGCTAAACCACCTCACCCTCATCAATAGAAAATAAGATTTATCGTAATCGATCCCATATCACTAAGCCAACACAATAAACGTGTAATAACATGATTTACCATGATCTCCACCATATCACTAGGCCAAAACAAGCATGGATGCCACCGGATTTCTCCACCTACACCATGAGGAATTTTCCTATCTCCTAGTCTCTCAGGCTTTACTGCAATCTACAGTCTGATCGAGGGATCAGTAGGCCCTAAACCTAGACTCCACCCTCTAGGCTTTATCATATATCCCACCATTCACTAGATAGGATTCCTAGTCCTAATCAAGGGAAACCACCTCTAGAATTTGTCGTATATCTTGCCATTAACCAATCGAGGATTCCTGGGCCCACCTGAGGCACACAATACCTGGCTTTACCACAACCCACAGTCTAGTTCAGGGGTCACTAGGCCAGTGGCTTTACCGCAATCCACATTCTGATTCAGGGAACATTAGGCCATGTGTTCTTTATTTCAGAGATCTACCTCGCTTAGCTTTGAATCCATCTGGCAATCTAGCTACACCAAAACATGAGAACCCCATCACACCATGGCTATCTAGAAATGGCAAGGCTACGCTAAAAACATTGTTACACCTGGAAAAACCCATGCCATAACAACAAAGAACCATATGCAATACTTTGCATGCCAAATATAGCAAGGAAAACACACAAGAAAATCGATACATGGAAAGAATCTCGTTGTAGCTGCTTGATCTTGCTTTCTCCTTCTTTCCTCTTGCCTTCTCTTCCTTTCTTGATCCAATGCCAAAGTGCTCCAAGAAAACTCGAAGTGTCCAAGAGTGTGAGAGAGAGAGAGAGAATAATGAGAGAGATCCAGAGTTGAACTGATAAAAGGTTACAAACTGATCCTCATAATCCTTTTTATCAATTAGGCCTCTATTTTCTTCATTTTCCATTATTTTCCTTTATTTTCCTTCTCACATGCAACTTGTGACCTTTCACGTTCCTTTTCTCCCAATTTCCATTATTTTCATAAATAAATGTGCCAAAAATACCATTTTGCCTTTCCAAAGCCTCTGTCATTGACTTTGCCAATTTTCTTAGACATAATAAACTAATGAACACCCACACTAGGATGTCTTTCCCAACATTCAGTGTAGAATAAATGTCCCATCAACCATGGTTATTATTTTTCCTTTATTAACTTTTATTACATGGAATTTTTACCAGGGTTATTACAGAACCCTCCCCCTTGGGGGACACCATCCTCCGTGTTAAAACACACCTATACCTCAACAAAAACCACTGAAAATCAAACATACTGCCCATGGAGATTTATAACATAGCTCAATGCAGTATTTATAATGATCACCTGCTAAAAAGCAAACCAACATGACAGCATAACATCATGATAACATGACACCCACACCGCTTATTGGAGCTTTATAACATAGCTCATGGTGGTATTCACATCCATATACATATGTACATATATCAAACATCACCAAAGCATGTACCAAAAACATATAACAAGGACATATACCACAACATCTACTCAACCAACAAATAAGGAAGGATATATAGACCGTATCTGATTTGCCATCTCCCATGTAGCTTCATCGGGCACAAAGTGCTTCCACTGCACTTTAACCTGCTCGATTTCTTGGTTTCAGATTATGAACACCTTTCTCTGCAATATACATTGAGGCTCCAACTCGAATTCTCCATTTGGCTCCACCTGCAATATAGACCAGTCAATCACATTATTGACATCTTTAACATACTTGTTAAGTAATGACACATGGAAAACATCATGGACTTTCACTGTTGGAGGCAGTGCAATTCGATAGGTTACTGGCCCAATCCTCTCAATAATCCTGAAAGGTCCACAAAATCGTGGTGTCAGCTTGGCACATGATCCAATCTACAAGGAGCTCTTCTTTGGCTTGATGCGCAAATAGACTTGTTCCCAACTTGGAACTCCTTGAACAACCTGTTCTGATCTGCATAGATCTTCTGCCTATCATTTGTTTCTTTCAAATTCTTCTCGATTACCTGCATTTCCCGCTCCATGTCTACCAACATGTCTGGTCCAATCAACACCCTGTTAACTAGATCACTCTAACTTATGGGAGTATTACAACTTTGCCCATACAATTCCTCAAACGAACTCATCCTCAAGGATTCCTGATACCCATTGTTGTAAGTGAACTCTACTAGTGGAAGATACTCTTCCCACTTTCTTTGTTGATACATCACTTACATCCTCAACATGTCCTTCAATATCATATTTACCCTCACTGTCTACGGATGATAAGCTGTATTGAAGGCCAAGTCTGTGTTCAAACTTGCAAACAACTCCTTCCAAAACTTGGAAGTGAACTTTGCATCTCTGTCTGACAAAATATTCTTTGGAACACCATGCAATCTGACCACATCTCTGATGAACACCTCTGCTACATCACTATATGAATACGTAATCTTCACTGGAATGAAGTGCATGACCTTTGTCAACCTGTCCACAACAACCATGATGGAAACATGTTTTCTCACTGTCCTCGATAATCCTATGATAAAGTCTATAACACCCTCCTCACACATCTACCCAAGCAACCAGCCAATCGAGGTAAACATCTGACAAGAGGCTAGTATGATTAGATTCGACCTCCTATGTGACCTTAAGGAAATAGAATCGATGGAACACATCAACCAACCCATCGACATTAGCAACAAAACCCTCAGGAGACATGTCAGCCACTCATACATCATGTCCCTAGGTCCCACTGATGTTGTGGACATCTTAAGCGTCATTTGGTCTCATGCTATAGGCATGACAATGACCATAAACTCAAAGTTGCTCTCATAGGCTTGCCTGCTAGCGTCTAGAGACCTAATTTGCCAGTGTTATGCCAACGACCCCTAGATTTGAGCCACTTTTTCAGACCTAGAGCCCAAGTCACTGCCCATAATGGAATGATAACTCAGGAACAATAAAAGAACAGGGAAACAATGATGCAAAAGCAATAAGTTAAATAATACCTTAATTAGACCCCAACTAGCCATGCCAGGCATTTCGTCAAACATATCATCAACATGTAACCTACAGGTGTAAACAACAAAATTAAGAATAGGGATCTCATACTTATATGAGAATCGTTATGAACCATTGTTCCCTCATGTCATTTGTTGCATTATCATCTATTGGGCCATAGATACATTATCCATTCATTTACAAGTAAAAACATGTTGAGATCCATACATAATTTTTGTCATAAAACATACACATAGCCAACATAATAGGAACAAAAATATCATAAGCATACCAGCCATAAAATCCACATATACATCGATACATTTACACATGAAAATCAAGGGAATGAATTTCTCATTAATGAATGCAATAAACCAACCAGAGATGGGACTACCACGTTCCACCCGACCATAGAATGGATGAGCCAAATCTCTCTTCATCCCTTCACCCTTGTGCCATATTCCAAGCATGAATGTGGGACTCGTATAACACACCAAAAACACCAAATAAGCATGGATGCCACCATATTCCTCCACCTACACCGTGACGAATTTGAGTGCCTCCTAATCTCTCAAGCTTTACCGTAATCCACAGTTCGATCCAGGGATCACTAGGCCCTACACCAAGACACACTCTTGAGGCTTTACCATACATCTAATCCTGAGACTACTAGGCCCAACAGAGAGAGATCCACCTCTTGGCTTTACCGTATATCCCATCATTCACTGATAAGGATTCCTAGGCCCATCGAGGCACACAATCCTGGCTTTGCCACAACCCACATCCTAACTCTGGGGTTACTAGGCCAATGGCTTTATCGTGATCCACAGTCCTGTTCAGGGACCACAAGGCCATGTCTTTGTCATTTCGGAGATCCACACCAGTCAGCTTCGAATCCATCCGACCATTCCACAAAAACCGAATATGAGAACCCATCTCACCAAAGCTATCAGGAAATGTCAAGGCTAGGCTAAAGAACACTATCACATTTGGAAAAACCCATGCCATGATAGAAAATAACTACATGCAATCCCATGCATACCAAATCTAGCAAGGAAAATACACATGCAAGTTTATACTTGCAATGAAGCCTGTTGTAACTGCTTGATCCTGCCTTTCCCTGCTTGATATTTACTTCCTCTTGCCATCTTTGTCTTTCTTTCTCCAATGCCAAAGTGCTCCAAGAAACTCTAAGTGTCCAAGAGTGAGAGAGAATAATGAGAGAGCTCCAAAACTCAACTGAAAAAAGGTTACCAACTGATACTCAAAAGCATTTTTATAAATGAGGCCTCTATTTTCTTTATTTTCCATTATTTTCCTTCAATTTCCTCCTCTCATGAAACCTGTGACCTTTCACCTCCCTTTTCTCCCTAATTTCCATTATTTTCATAAATAAATGTGCCAAAAATGCCATTTTTCCTTTCCAAAGCCTTAGCCATGAACAACCAAATGAACACCTCGTAGGATGTCTTTCCCAACATTCAGCTTGGAATAAGTATCCCATCAAGCGTGTTTATTATTTTTAACTTTTATTACATGGAATTTTCACGAGGGCTATTACAGAACCCTCCCACTTGGGGGACACTATCCTCTATGTTCAATCACACATATACCTTAGCAAACCGCTGGAAAGAAGACATACTTCTCAAGGAGCTTTATAACATAGCTCGATGCAGTATTTACAATGATCATCCTGCTGAGTGCCAACCCACATAACATCATGATAACATAACCAAATAATAACATAGTAACCTGACAATATAATCATAATGACATGACACCCATACCGCTTAATGGAGTGTTATAACATATCTCATGGCGGTATTTACATCCATATACATATGTACATATAGAAATATCACCAAAACATATACCAAGACATCATATCAAAACATATACCAAAACACCATATCAAAACATATACCAAAACACCATATCAAAGCACATACCAAAACACCATATCAAAGCATATACCAAAACACCATCTCAAAACTGCTTTGCCTCAACCAGAAAACAAGGATACATAGTCCTCATCTGATCCGCCATCTCCCATGTAGCTTAATCGGGCACAAAATGATTCCATTGCATTTTAACTTGCTTGATTTCTTGGTTTCGGAGCATGAGCACCTTTTTCTGCAATATACACTAAGGCTTCGGCTGGAATTCTCCATCTAGTTCCACCTGCAATATAGACTAGTCAATCATATGATCAACATATTTAATATACTTCTTAAGCAATGACACATGGAAAACATCATGGAATTTCACTATCAGAGTCAATGCAAGTCAATAGGCTACTGGCCCAATCCTCTCAATGATACTGAAGGGTCCGCAAAACCGTGCTGCCAACTTGGCATAAGATCAATTCTGTAAGGAGGTCTTCTTTGGTTTGATCTGCAAGTACACCTATTCCCCAACCTGGAACTCCTTGAACAACCTGCTCCAATATGCATAACACTTATGCATATCCTTTGTTACCTTTAGATTCTTCTTGATCACCTACATTTCCTGTTCCATGTCTACCAACATATCTGGCCCAATAAGTACCCTATTAACCTTATCACTCCAACTGATAGGAGTGTTACAACTCTGCCCATACAATGCCTGAAAAGGACTCATCCACATTGACTCCTATAATTGTTGTTGTATGTGAAGTTTACTAAGGGGAGATACTCTTCCCACTTCCGTTGTTGATGCATCACATACATCCTCAACATGTCCTCCAATATCTTGTTGACCCTCTCTATATGCCCATCTGTCTGCGGATGATAAGTTGTATTGAAGGCCAACTATGTGCCCAAACCTACAAATAACTGCTTCCAAAACTTGGAAGTGAACTTTGCATCCCTATCCAACACAATATTCTTTGGAACACAATGCAACTTGACCACATAGTTAATGAATACATGTGCTACATCGCTAGCTGAGAATGTAGAATTCAATGGAATGAAGTGTGCAACCTTGGTCAACTTGTCCACAACAACCATGATGGAATCATGTTGTCTCACTGTCTTGGGCAACCCTGTGATGAAGTCCATGGAAATGACCTCCCATTTCCACTCTAGAATGGCGATTGATTGTAGCATTCCACCTGGATGTTTGCACTCTGCCTTCACTCAGTGACAACCAAAATACCTAGCCATAAACTTTGTTACATCCCTCTTCAGATTCGGCCAATAATAAAATTCCTTCACTGCAATCAATGTCTTCTGATAACTCAGGTGACCTGAATAAGGTTTCGCACGAAAATCTCTTAATATCACCTTCTAGAGCTCGTTGTTGTCTGGAACATATATCCTCTCTCTAAATCTGACCAATCCATCTGCTATAAGACAATAATCCATACCCCATGCACCTGTATCTTTACCACTACATGTACATGTACCTACACATGTACCTCTACCTGCACATGTACATGTACCTGTAATATCACATGTACCTGTACCAGCACCATGCTGCAACCTGTGCACAATCTCCATATACCTGACATCTTGCTGACCTGCCTATAAGATCCTATCCTATAAGTATGTCCCATAGGAGCTCATAGCTGCCAAGTGATTTACCTGTATCCGCCTGCTAAGAGCATCCACCACCTTTTTCTCTTTACCTTCAATGTATCTGATCTCGAAATCAAACTCATTGATTGTGGCCAACCATCTAGCCTTCCTGGCATTCAGATTCGGCTAATCAAACAAATATCTCAACCCAATATGATCACTCATAAGTACAAACCTCCTTCCAAGAAGATAATATCTCCACATCATCAATGCATTTATGATTGTTGCTAACTCAAGACCATGTGTTGGATAGTTTTGCTGATCTGAAAATCACCCTTGAGTGATCTCAGTTAAAGAAATTATTGAATGAAGGTATTATAGACTCATGTGATGGTGTGTGTCTATGTTATTTTAGGCAACGGATCGATCAGATTGCGAAATACATAGACACTGGAAATGGAAAAAAACAAGAGAAGCACAGTAAGCAATTACAAGAACACAACAATTAATAAGGAGTTCACCCTAATCTCCAGGGTTACGTCTTCGGTCCAGCTTTCAGTGGTGGCCTTCTTTTATTCTATCTTTAAAGCAGAGAATTACAATGAGGAGCTCAATTTGAGTCTCCTAAAACAAAATTGCTTGGCAGGGTGGTCCTTGGCTTCCCCAAGCCACTAGAGTGCACATACTCTTTTCCTTACCAGCTCTTGACCTCTCTGGTCTTTAATGGGAGGAGTCTAATATGGTACTCGATTCCGGATAGATCCCTTTAGGGATGGCTTGAACCTCTCAAGCTCTCTGGTGCTCGACGCTGCCTGTGGTCAGCTCGAACCTCTGTCTTTCTGCTTTTGGCTTCACTGTATCTTCTTTTCTCTATCTTCGTCTTCTTCTCTCTCGTTCTTTCTCTCAATGTCCTCTCTGGTCCTTTTTGTTTCTGTTCATGGATTTTAAGCCAATCAATCTCATGATTGTTCGCTTCCTCTTCTTCCTCCGTCGGATCACCTGCTGCTACTTGCTTGGAGTTCCCTGTCTTGGCGTCATCATCAACGGCTCACAAGGAGTGGCCACTTGTCCTCTTGCGAACTGTGCCAACTCTTCCTCGTCGGTTCGATTCTTCGGTTACGTCGGGAAATGACTCATTTGCCACCTCAATGGTCAAATCGGACCTCAAATCCTTGTAAATCGCAGCTTAATCCCCTATCAAATCCAATTCTTTCATCGGGCGCGTTCTCATCCATTAGATCTGGAGCCCCCATATCCAACGTCATCTGCTCATTTCGCGCGGTTGACTTGCTCGACCGTTAGCGTGCGATGAGCGGTGGTTTTCTCTCTCATTCGCCTGCCACACATCAAGCGCTGAATGGAATCGCTAGGTTTCAGCCAAATCTGCTTACCGCCCAAGGGTGCCCCTGATATACCGCCGGTTTTGGAGCGCGGGTCCTGCCTTTAGCCTTTAGCACTTTCCCCACGGTTTTCCGGGCTTCCATGCGGCTGAGCGCTTCAGGGCCTTTCCTTTAAAAGGGGTTTTGCCTAGCGATGCACGATTAATCGCGAATTAGAAACAACCTCCTTTTCCCGATCCGAGCTTCCTAAGTGCTAGTTTGGCCTCCTGCGCAATCTCCATGGGCCTCGATCAATGCGCTTTGACACCGAGGTCCTCATAGTTCCTCATTGGCTACCAACTACCACTGTTCAGAGGTCTTTTTGATCGCTCTGTGCTCTTGAATTCAAATTTTTGTCCTGATTTGATACAGTCATGGTGCTGTGATAATCTTCATGGATCCAATTCAGATCACAGCCTTCCCACTGAAAAAGCTTTTGGACCAACAAAAGTTGGTTTTCAAGCATCGACTAAGTGAGGGTACTGTTGTCTCACTTGTCCAATCTCAATCCACTTTGCACTGCTCGACTTTGAACCCTTGAGCCCTACTCTGAGGTACTCAACATCTCCTTTGCGCGTCGTCCTCACCTTCCTGTCCATAACTATGTCTTCCTGTAATTCATTAAGATATTCAGGTAGTAGGTCATCAATAGAAGGCAATTGACTCTGCTCTTTGGGATCCTCAATTAGAGAAGGTTCAAACAATCTTAAGCAATCTGCATTTATGACTGAGTAGATGTGCATGTAAGCTCGTAGATCAAGGCGAAAAGCATTCTCACCAATCTTCTCAAGTATTTTGAAAGGTCCATACCTGATAGGCTTCATCTTTTTACCTTCACCTTGCATCCTGTCCTTGCTGATATATAGCTAGACTTGGTCACCAACTTGGAAACTATGCTCCATCCGATGCGTGTCATGCCTTGCCTTGTATTTGGCTTGGCTCTTTTCCAACTATTCCTGTACTGCCTGGTGGATCTCGTGGATTTGTTCAATGAACCTAGTTGCCCTATCCACATCACTGTATCCCTCAACTGTGGTATCTTTACCAAAGACAAAATCCAAAGGAGACCTTGGTGTGAAACCAAAATAGGTCTCAAAAGGAGATCTCTGTGTAGAAGAATGTTTTGCTCTGTTGTAAGTATGTTGCACATAACACAAATGTTCATCCCAAAGCTTAGGATATTTGCTACAATATCCTTTGAGTAACTGGATCATTGTCATGTTAATTACTTCTATCTGGCCGTCTATTTGTGGATGAAAAGTTGTGCTCTTCTTCAGTTTGGTGTCCATCAGTTCCCACAGACTTGACCAAAACTTCCCCACAAATCGGGTGTCTCGATCAGATATAATGGAAGTGGGTAATCCAAAATGAACCCATACATGTTCAAAGAACAATTTTGCAGTTTGTTCAGCTATAATCTGCTTATTACAAGGTATCAAAATACACATTTTGTTGAACCTATCCACAACAACATATAGATTATCATGACCTTTCATATATTTAGGCAGTCCTCCAACAAAATCCATGGAAACACTTTCCCAAGGGTGAGAAGGTACTGGTAATGGATTGTACAAGCCTAGTTTTCTGTTGCTGGGCTTACTTTTAGCACACATAGTACACCTTCTTACATATCTAGAAATTACCTCATTCATTTTTGGCCAATAACAAAATCTTTGCAGTTGTGCAATTGTTTTACTTACCCCAAAGTGACCTGATATCAGAGAAGTGTGTGCTTCTCTAATTATCTTTACTCTCTCAGTTTGTGGAATGCATAACTTCCCACAATGGTATAAGAGTCGGTCCTTTACATGATAATCCGATTCTTCTACTCTTTTGCCTTGACTCAAAGTTTCATATACATCTTTAAAGTCTATATCTTGAGCATATTGTTCAATGTAGCTTTCATGTAGCACAAAATTATGCTTAAGTTTAGTAGATGCATTTATAATGGGTCTAGATAACATGTCTGCAACTTTATTGTGCGTGTGATCCAGGTGGATGTTGGTGGCCACCCACCTATCCCATTTGGACCCCCGCAACTGTCTCTTTCAGTTTTTCAGTTTCCGTAATTATAGCACAATTTACTATTTTTAGCAGTTTTT
>APFE031733452.1:98732-115593 GCA_000404065.3 Pinus taeda
TTCTTTACAATTTCTTCAGAAATTAAATTTACTTGTGAGCCACTATCAAACAAAGTATCAATCTTTTGATGTTTGGAAATAACTCGAATATGGAAAAGCTCATGTCTTTTTCTCTCATTTTCTTCATCAATACTAGATTGTGCAAAATTACTAGTAGATGCTTCATAATTCTTACCTCTTATACCTGTGGATGTAATGGTTGTTTCATCTCCCAAGTCTGACCCCAAATCTTTCTAAATAGCTACAGCAGTCTTCTTCTTCTTGCCCTCGAACTGCTTAGGTTTCAACTCTGGATGCAGAATCCAACAATGCTCATCATCATGCCCATCCTTTTTATAGTGAGTGCATGAAGCTTTGCTTTTCTGTGCAGTGTTAGCCTTCCTTGCTTTCCACTTCTGCTTTCTTTTCTCCTTGCTCTTGCTTGCAGTGGGTTGGGATGGTCCCCCAACTTCTAGATTTTCACTCTTTCCTCTAGCTTCTAGATGAGTAGCTTGTACATATACCTCATCTATACTAGTGGGATTAAACATGAGGATGGTGTGCCTCATGTAGCTGTGTAGACCACCAATGTACTTCAAAAGAGTTTCCGGTGAGTCTAATGAGATTCCTAGAATCAATGCTATCTTTCTAAATTCTTGAGTGTGCCCTTGCACACCTTGCCCCTTCAACTGTCAAAGAGTTTGCCAACTCATCGTGGCTTGTTGCATGTAGGCCAATGGATAGAACTGCTTTTTTATTGCAGACACAAATTCACTCCAGACAGAGATAGTCTTACCATGTCTTTTCATGTTAGCTTGGGTTCTGCCTTCCCACCAAATTAAGGCAGTGCCTCCAACGCGTAGGCTTGCCAGCTGAATTTTGCTTTTGTCTGAGTCGATGTTCTGTACTCTGCAATAAACATCAATTTGTCTAATCCAATTGTCCAACTTTCCTGCATTTAACTCTCCATCATATATAGGCAAATTAAATTTAACATCTAGCTTGATCAAAAATGCTTTCTTGTTATGTACAGAGCTATTAGGAGGTGTGAGAAAGCTTTCCTCTTTCCCTTTTCCTTTTGAGTGGTCATGGAAATGTGATTCATCTTCTCCTTTGTCTTGTTTAGAGCCCGATGAATCTTCATCCTTGTGTTTTCTAAAGTCCTTATACATTTCTTCTACCATGGACTTTATGGCTAGGAAATTTTCTATGAATTGAGGGTTTGGATCCATAGGACCTTCCTCTAATATTGTCTTCCGAGGACAGACTCTCCCAATTTCAGGATTAGTTTCGACCAAATCTCCTTCTCCTAATTTGAGCTTTGATCTAGTGAGCATTCAACAGCTAAACCAACACAAGCTTGTCTAACCTTACATCCTAGAGCTCTGGTACCACTTGATCTAAAAATCACCCTTGAGTGATCTCAGTTAAAGAAATTATTGAATGAAGGTATTACAGACTCATGTGCTGGTGTGTTTTTATGTTATTTTAGGTAACGGATCAATCAGATTGCGAAATACACAGACACTGGAAATGGAAAACAGCAAGAGAAGCACAGTAAGCAATTACAAGAACACGACAATTAATAAGGAGTTCACTCTAATCTCCAGGGCTACGTCTTTGGTTCAGCTTTCAGTCGTGGCCTTCTTTTATTATGTCTTTAAAGCAGAGAATTACAATGAGGAGCTCAATTTGAGTCTCCTGAAATAGAATTGCTTGGAAGGGTGGTCCTTGAATTCCCCAAGCCACTAGAGTGTACAGACCCTTTTCCTTACCAGCTCTTGACCTCTCTGGTCTTTAATGGGAGGAGTCCAATATGGTACTCGATTCCCGACAGATCTCTTCAGGGATGGCTTGAACCTCTCAAGCTCTCTGGTGCTCGATGCTACCTGTGGTCAGCTCGGCCCTTTGTCTTTCTGCTTTTTGCTTCACTGTATCTTCTTTTCTCTATCTTCGTCTTCTTCTCTCTAGTTCTTTCTCTCGATGTCCTCTCTGGTCCTTTCTGTTTCTGTTCATGGCTTTTAAGCCAATCAATCTCATGATTGTTCGCTTCCTCTTCTTCCTCCGTCGGATCGCCTGCTGCTGCTCACTTGGAGTTCCCTGTCTTGGCGTCATCATCAATGGCTCACAGGGAGTGGCCACTTATCCTCTTGCGAACTGTGCCAGCTCTTCCTCGTCGGTTCGATTCTCTGGTTAAGTCGGGAAGTGACTCATTTTCCACCTCAGCGGTCAAATCGAACCTCAAATCCTTGTAGATCGCGGTTTAATCCCTTGTCAAATCCGGTTCTTTCATCGAGCGCGTTCTCATCCATTAGATCTGGAGCCCCATATCCAATGTCATTCGCTTATTTCGCGCGGTTGAATTGCTCGACCATTAGCGTGTGATGAGCAGTGGTTTTCTCTCTCATCCACCTGCCACGCATCGAGCGCTGAATGGAATCACTAGGTTTCAACCAAATCTACTTACCACCCAAAGGTGCCCCCGATAGACCGTCGATTTTGGAGTGCGGGTCTCAACTTTAGCCTTTAGTGCTTTCCCCATGGTTTTCCCAGCTTCCATGCGACCGAGCGCTTCGGGGCCTTTCCTTTTCGAGGGGTTTTGCCTAGCAAATCAAAAACAACCTCCTTTTCCCGATCCGGGCTTCCTAAGTGCCAGTTTGGCCTCCTGCACAGTCTCCATGGGCCTCAATCAACGCGCTTTAACCGAGGTCCTCGTCGTTCCTTGCTGGCTGCCAACTGCCACTATTCATAGGTCTTTCTGATCGCTCTGTGCTCTTGAATTTGAAGTTTTGTCCTGATTTGATACAGTCATGGTGCTATGATAATCTTCATGGATCCAATTCGGATCATCTGCTCATGCTTG
This sequence comes from Pinus taeda, assembly GCA_000404065.3. Lineage (NCBI taxonomy): Eukaryota > Viridiplantae > Streptophyta > Pinopsida > Pinales > Pinaceae > Pinus > Pinus taeda. Next base: position 101,575 of record APFE031733452.1, read on the forward strand.
TTTAGTTTCCGAGAATCATAGCATACCACTTATCCATCCTGCATAAGGACTCTGTGAAGTCCTCTCTTGCAAGCATATGTAAATACTACAAACTCCTTTTCTGGATCTCCAATATGTAGCACTAATGCATGTGTTAGCAATTGCTTAAGCTGCTCAAAGCTAGCCTTGCACACCTCTGTCCATTTGAACTTCTTACCTTTCCTTTGCAATGATGTAATAGGATAATCAATCTGCGAGAAATTCTTGATGTACCTCCTATAATATCATGCCAAACCCATGAAAGATCTCACCTCATCCACACTCTTAGGAGCTACCCACTCCATGATGGCCCTTATCTTCTTTGGATCTACTGCAATGCCTTCCTTAGAGACAACATGCCCCAAGTAGTGCACCTCATTCTGAAAGAAACTACACTTGTTGAGCTTAGCATACAACTTATGCTCTCTCAACAACCTCAACATTACTACTAAATGCTCGGCATGCTCTTCCTCATTTTTAAAATATACAAATATATCATCAATTAACACAATCACAAACTTAACCAAATACGGATGCCACACACTATTCATCAAGCACATAAACTTAGTTGGAGCTTTAGTTAAGCCAAATGGAACAAAAACAAGCTCATAATGCCCATACCTGGTCCTGAACACAGTCTTGTAAATGTCCTCCTCTTTGATGCGTACCTGTTGGTAGCCCGATCTCAAGTCAATCTCAAAGAACATTGCTACTCCTTTCAGTTGATCGAACAAGTTAGCAATCCTCGACAAAGGGTACTTATTCTTGATAGTCACTTTATTCAACTACCTGTAGTCAATGCATAATCTGAGATTTCCATCTTTCCTCTTCACAAACAAGACCGGTGCGTCCCAAGATGATACCCTTGGCCTAATGTAGACCTTGTCCAACATTTCCTTCAACTGCAATTTTAACTCAACCAACTCAGGTGTGCTCATCCTGTAAGGTGCTTTTGATGTTGGAGCTTCCCCTGCCACTAACTCAATCGAAAAGTCTACCTCCTTGTGACGTGGCAACTCTGTAATGTCCTCAGGAAATACATCCTGAAATTGTTGCAAAACTGGGTACCTTCTCAACACATCTGCATCCTCAACCTCCTTACCCTTATCACTAGAAATGTGCACTGTAGATAACACGCACCCTTTCCTGCGGCCACGCTTTGCTTGCATAGCGATCACCATCCTAACTGAAGTGGCTTTCTTCTTACCCTGCAAGACCCTTGGTTCCCCATTGTAATCAACACACTCAATGGCTTTGTCATAATAGTCTACCTTGGTTCTAGGAAGATATAACCAATCCATGCCCAACAACATACTGTATGATACCAACAGTAGTACATTTAGATGTGTTGCGGTAGGCACACCACTCAAATCAAATGCACAAGCTCTTACCCAATGATGCACTCCCTTTTTTGTACTTGTAGCCAACTACACTAACCAAGACTCTGCATGATAGATGTCTAGTGCTCTACCTTTCTGTTGTTCACTGTTGCACAAATATGAGGAATTCTCTGCCCAACATCCCCAATAGTTTGTGCCTCATGTGCATTATATATCTTAGACCTACCACCCCGATGTTGCAGACAATCTCTCCTAAGGTGCTCCTCTCGACATGTCCAACATTCCAACTAACCAGTGCCCTCACCTCTATGCTATTGTTGCGACCCATGTTCTTGTCTAGCTACATTAAACTTGTTTTACGGTGCCATATTTTCTTTCCCAACTGAATTTTGAGGACTTGTTCTCTTAGGTTGCCATTTACCTTTACCTTTGTCCTTCCCTTTACTTCCTTGCCGACATTCATTCTTAAGCTTTCACTGTTCATAGCAATGCTTCAATTTCCCAATGACTTCCTCAAGTGACCGAGGCTCATCATACTCAATCCGATCTCTAAATGCTAATGGAAAACCACTAAGAAATATTTGAACTTTATCCTTCTCATCTGTAAGATATAGTACATACCTCAATAGCTCTAGAAGCTTGGTCATGTACTGTTCATCTGTCATTGACCCCATCTTTAGCTCATAGAATTCTTTGGCCTTACTGGCATAGTACCTCTCTGACAGGTGCTTCTGCTTGAAAAGCATCTTGAATTACCACCAACTCAAATAATTTGTCCTAATGTCTCTGACATGCTTAAAATATTCCCACCAGATGTATGCTTTACCTTTCAAGCCGAAGATAGTTATTTTGGCCTTCATGTTATTTGTGTACTCATGCAACTCAAAGAGTTTGTTCATCCCAAGTATCCAAGCCTCTACATCTTCTGGCTTCTTCACATCTCCATCAAAGGTAGGTGGTTTTGCTTTCTTGAATTCATCCAAAAAGTATCCCCTATCATTCCTCCAGTAAGGATGATAGCAATGACAATCATGATGTCTATCAGAGCCAGAACTAAAATACTACCTGTGCTCATCACCTCTTCAGAGTGTCCAACAACCTGCCATCTCTCACCGTATCATATATATCTGACCTATTTCTACCAGGAGACCTACTGCCATATGCCCCATTAGTTCTATCCTCATGTCCATGGCTGATCCAAAGTGGCCCTTGTCGCTGCAATTCTGACAAACCCTGAATAAGTATTGCATTAACATCTACTTGTTTCTCTTGTGCCTATATGATCCTCATTATCATCCTTACAACTCCTTATATATTCCTTCAAGCTTCTCAGTGTATCTGCCAAATTAGAAGAGTGCCCCACACCACACTGCTCATATGATGCATAGGGAGATTCTATGTAGTCTACCACCTTGCTAGCCATTTGATCTCTTTCCTACAATGCATAATATGTCAGATAAACCAAATCACAATAAATCAACGTACCTTAGTATAGTTTGGGGAGGATACCTCGTCTATAAGATCATCATATCAACATGATACATGTATAACAAAATCATAATAGTATATAGACATATAACAAGGAAATGCATCAATGCATAAACATCATTCTAGCTAGGGTCCGGTCATCAATGCAAGGCCATATCAACAATGCATGTTATGACCTCATGCATGCCAACAACCATTACTCCATTGTACACATTGCCATATGAAACCATCAACATGCATAAGCAATGCCAAATCAACTACACATACGCATAGGCACATGTAATCGAACATAAGCAATCAATTCTTGTAATCACCCTACAAGACTGATACATGTAATCAAACCTACAAGAATGTAGCCTAACATACAAGGATGTAAGTAGGTGACATAAAATCAACATGTGAGCGACATGTAACAATATGTAACCAATCATATACTTATGACGATGCATTCCACAAACTCAATATCAAATTATCCATAACAACCTTAATTCAACCATAATCAATCATCAAGAAAATGTAACAAGCACATGGAATGCAAATGTAAGGGACACACATGCAACCGACATGCATGAATGACCAGCACACACTGCCCATCCAGTCCGAGGGGTGAACCATGCTCTAATACCACTCTGTAACACTCTCCTCACACATCTACCCAAGCAACCAACCAATCGAGGTAAACATTCGACGAGAGGTTACTATGATTGGATTTGACCTCCTATGTGACCTTAATGAAGTGGAATCGACATAACACATCAACCAACCAAACCACATCAGCAACAGAACCCTCAGGAGACATGTCAGCCACTCAGACATCCTATCCCTGGGTCCCACTGATGTTCTGGACATCTTAATCCTCATTCGCTCTCATGCTCTAGGCATGAAAATGACCAGAAACCCAAAGTTTCTCTCACAAGCTTGCCTACCAACGTCCAGAGACCCAATTTGCCAGTGTTATGTCAGCAACACTGGGATTTGAGCCACTTTTTCAGGCCTACAACCCAGGTCACTGCCTATAATGGAATGACAACTCAGGAATAGTAAAAGAATAAGGAAACAATGATGCAAAAGTAATAAGCTAAACAAGACCTTAATCAGACCCCTACTAGCCATGCTAGACATTTCGTCAAATATATCATCAACATGTAACCTACAGGTGTAAACAACATAATTAAGCATAGGGATCTCATACTTATCTGAGAATCACTATGAACCATTGTTCCCTCATGTCATTTGTTGCATTATCATCTATTAGGCCATAGATACCTTATCCATTCATTTACAAGTAAAAAAATGATGAGAGCCATACATAGTTGTTGTCATAAAACATACATATAACCAACATAATAGGAACAGAAACATCATAAGCATATCAACCATAAAATCCACATATACATCGGTACATTTACACATGAAAATCAAGGGAATGAATTTCTCATTAATGAATGCAATAAACCAACTAGAGATGGGACTACCACATTCCACCCGACCATAGAATGGATGAGCCAAATCTCTCTTCATCCATTCAACCCCGTGCCATATTCCAAGAATGAATGTGGGACTCATAGAACACACCAAATAAGCATGGATGCCAGTAGCATCCTCCACCTACACCATAAGGAATTTGAATGCCTCCTAGTCTCTCAGGATTTACTATAATCCATAGTTTGATCCAGGGACCACTATGCCCTACATCAAGACACACTCTCCAGACTTTACCGTACATCCCATCCCGGGACTACTAAGCCCAACCGAGAGAGATCCACCTCTTGTCTTTATCGTATATCCTGCCATTCACCGAAAATTATTCTTGGGCCCACCGAGGCACACAATGCTGGATTTACCACAACCCACAGTTTGGCTCAGGGGTTACTAAGCCAGCGGCTTTACCGTGATCCACAGTTTGGTTCAAGGACCACTAGGCCATGCGTTTTTCATTTCAGAGATCCACCGCACTTAGCTTCGAATCCATCCGGCCATCCCACAAAAACCAAATATGAGAACCTATGTCATCAAAGTTATAAGAAAATGGCAAGGCCCACACTGTCACACCTGAACAAAAACAAAACTTACCCACTAATCCTTAGAAGCCCTTTTATGAATGAGGCCTCTATTTTCTTCATTTTCCATTATTTTCCTTCAATTTCCTCCTCTCATGCAACTTGTGACCTTTCACCTCCCTTTTCACTTAATTTCCATTATTTTCATGAATAAATGTGCCAAAAATGCCATTTTGCCTTTCCATAGTCTTAGCCATTGCCTTTGCCAATTTCCTTAGCCATAAACAACCAAATGAACATCCCCTAGGTTGTCTTGCCCAACATTCAGCTTGGAATAAGTGTCTCATCAACCGTGGTTATTATTTTTAACTTTTATTACATGGAATTTTCATGATGGTTGTTACAAAGTCCATGGAAATGACCTCCCATTTCCATTTTTGAATCGCAATTGGTTGTAGTAGTCCACCTAGGTGCTTACACTCTGCCTTTACCTGCTGACAATCCAATACTCTAGCCACAAAATCTAATACATCCTTCTTAAGATTCGACCAATAATAAAACTTCTTCACCGCAGTCAATGTCTTCTGATAACCTAGGTGACTTGAATATGGTTTCACATAAAACTCCCTCAATAACACCACCTTGAACTCACTGTTATCTAACACATGTATCCTGTCTCCAAAATCTAATCAATCCATCTGTCGTGAGTGATCCAGGTGGATATTGGTGGCCACCCACCTATCCCACTTGGACCCCCACAAGTGTCTTTCTCAATTTTTAAGTTTCCTAAATTGTAGCACATTTTACTATTTTTAGTAGTTTTTTCGGGTCCTGAACTTCTGGAGCCGTTTTGAGGACCTAAACGACGGTTTTTTGGGAAACCTCGGAGCAACATGAGTTCATGGATCGATGTTGCTCTTCCCATTGTTGTAGTTCTCGGATAGATATTTTTAATGAGATATCGTGCGCGTCAAATGAAGATCGTATGCCAAAGTTACGACCCGTGAAGTTGATGTACCAATTTACCCAAATGGGGCCCGCAATTTGGCGTTTCATCTTCTAGGGTCAGGGTTTTCGATGTTTAGGGTTTTCCATTGTTTCTCAACAATAAATAAGCCTTCGAGCCTCATTGTAACACATTTCAGAGGCATGTAGCCGCTACATCTCTTCTCAGAGATAAGCTACCATCACCCTATCTGGTTTATTTCCATTTCTGTTTATAAGCATATTTCAGTATTTTACATTAATGAAATGAAGTATTATTTCTGCTACATCTTTGTCTTTATGGTTATCTATGTACTTTCTTGCGTTCCTTTATAAATCTAGATTAGTGGTATTAGAGCGATATGTTTTTTATCTGTTTTTTCTTCCCCAACGAGGTCAGGATATAAGGAGTTAGGGCTTGAACTGGCCGAACCTTTGCAAGACCAGCCTCACAAATCCCGACGGCCTCCCATGGCAGATGAAAGAAAGACAAGGGGTTAGGAGATCCTATCAAAATCTTGCTCGAAGAAGCCCTTGAGCGACAAAGGAATGCGATGATAGACAACTTTTCCCAGATCCTTCAACGACTACCCAGAGGCAACGCATTGGCTTCTAACAGCTACTCTGGAAACACCACACCCTTTAAGGTACAAGTTAATTTTGAAATCCCCATCTTCGAGGGTCAAATAGACGTAGATGCCGTAGATAAATGGTTAAATCTGCTAGATGGGTATTTTTCTATTCATGATTTTTCTAGTTGGGAAAATATTATTTTCGCTCTTCTCAAAGCAGCCCCCCATGTCAAGGACCGGTGAGAAACCTACTACGATCAGAAGGATGAAAGTACAGGCTCACTATTTTCAGCCGCAAGCACTTGGAATTCATTCCGGGATGCCATTAAGGAGCAGTATTACCCTATCAAGAGCTATGAGGACAAATACATAAAGTGGACCACGTTGCGGCAGGGAAGGGACCAAGATGTGCCAGAGTTCACAAACATTTTTCATACCCTTCTCACACAGTTGGGTATCAAGGACTTTGAGCTACATTTGGTACTCAAATACTGTGGCTACCTACACAGGTACATCCAGGAAGAGATGGAGTTCCTGAACATCTCCTCACTCGGCACGACGTACCGATACGCTGTCAAAATCAAGCAGAAGTTCAAACAAAAGAAGCAAGACTTTGGATCTGCGAATCTAAAGCAAGGGAAAGGCTTAACCAAGGACAAAGCCAAGACGGGGCAACCCAAGACAACCCGTAGAAGCCACAATAAAATAACAACACCACAAAGTTGAAGAAGGACACAGGAAAGTGGTGTGAGTTCCACAAGAGCCCCACTCACAACACAAGTGAGTGTCGTACCAAGCAGTCATTAGTGGCCGAGTTGAAGGCTTCAAAATCAAATGCATGTTCTGATCCTGAGTCAGAACCTGACAAGGGGAATGGCAAAGGGAAGCAGATCATTGATGCAGAGCCCAGCACCACTGTTGCTACCGCCAAGATCCAAAAGAATGGGCCCGAAGATCTAGAGGAGGGGGAGCGACTTTTCCACTCAGAAATGTGGGTGAAGGGTTCGCCGCTGTAAATCATTGTTGACAGTGGGAGCCAAAAGAACCTCATTTCAGCAGAGGTCGTGAAGCAGTTGGGCTTACCGACTACAGCACACCCACAGCCGTACAATATCAGGTAGCTTCACCAAGGACGAGATCTCCAAGTCTGCCAGCAATGTCATCTTCCCTACATCATCAAACCCTTCACAGACGAGGTATTGTGTGATGTTGCACCTCTTAATGTTTGTGACGTACTATTAGGCCAACCATACTTATGAAGGCGACATGTTGTGTATGAGTCAAGGCCTCGTGTTGCTATTATCACTTTGGGTAATTCATTATACATGATACCAAAGGTATCCCCACCTACCACCACCTCTTTTATCACTGCTAAGAAATGCAGTAAGATCATCTCACAGACTAGGAAATTTATTTTTTGTTTGGTTCACTCCCAAAGTAAGGGGAAGATCGTTGCCACATCCATGACCCCCACGAAGGGTTCCTCCACGCAGAAGCAACAACAAAGGGATATGGTCATGACAGAACACATGAACAACTTCTCCGCACCCACAAGGGTACCACACAAGTTTCCAGTCGGCGACAAAGTCTGGTTGCATCTGTAGAAAGAATGCCTTACAAGAGCCCATCCGAAGCTTAGACCACTTCGACATGGTCCTTACACCATTACCAAGGTTGTGGGAAACAATGCTTTGGAGCACAACATTCCCCCATTCCTTCACTTGCACCAAGTGTTCAATGTGGACCGCCCTCGACCATGCTTCCCACCATTACTGGACACATCAAAGATTGCAGAATAGCTCACGAGGGACCAAGTTCATCAGATGGAGGAACTCAACGCAATGGAGACCATTGCTTCCTAAGGGGGGAGGAATGATCCAGGTGGATGTTGGTGGCCACCCACCTATCCCACTTAGACCCCCACAACTGTCTCTTTCAGTTTTTTAGTTTCCTAAATTGTAGCACAATTTACTATTTTTAGCAGTTTTTTGGGTCCTGAACTTCCGGAGCCGTTTTGAGGCCATAAGCAACGTTTTTGGGAAATCTAGGAGCAACATGGTTCCATGGACCGATGTTTCTCTTCACAAAGTTGTAGTTCTTGGATAGATCTTTCTAACGAGATATTGTGCGCGTCAAACAGAGATCGTATGCCAAATTTACAACCTTGAGAAGTTAATGTACCAATTTACCCAAATGGGGCCCGCAATTTGGCATTTCATCTTCTAGGGTTAGGTTTTTGGATGTTTAGGGTTTTCCATTGTTTCTCAACAATAAATAGGCCTTCGAGCCTCATTGTAACACAATTCAGAGGCATGTAGCCGCCACATCTCTTATCAGAGATAAGCTACCATCGCCCTAGCTGGTATATTTCCATTTCTGTTTGTAAGCATATTTCAGTATTTTACATTAATGAAATGAAATATTATTTCCGCTGCATCTCTGTCTTTATGGTTATCTCTGTACTTTCTTGCGTTCCTGTATAAATCCAAATCAGTGAGACAATTGTCCACTTCCTGTGCACCTATACCTACACCTGTACCACTGCTTGTACCTCTACCTATACTCTGCTGCAATCTATGCCTAAGTTCTATATACCTGACATCTTGTTGACCTGCCTACAAGATCCTATCATGTAGGTCTTTCCCATATGAACTCATAACTTCTATATGATTTACCTATATCCATTTGCTAAGAGCATCTGCGACCCTATTCGCCTTTCCTTTGATGTATTTGATCTCAAAATCAAATTCACTGATTGTGGCCAACCATCTAGCTTGCCTGACATTCAAATTTGGTTGGTCAAATAGATATCTCAATCCACTGTGATCACTCATCAATACAAACCTAATGCTAAGAAGATAGTGCCTCCACATCTTCAGTGCATGTATGATTGTTTCTAACTCAAGATCATGTATTGGATAGTTCTGCTCGTGCTCATTCAGCTTTTGTGACTAATAGCATACCACCTGTCCATCCTGCATAAGGACTCTGCCATGTCCTCTCTTGCAAGCATTTATAAATACTACAAACTCTTTGTTTGGATCTTTGATCTTTAACACTGGAGCATGTGTCAACAACTGCTTAAGTTGCTCAAAACTAGCCTCACACTCCTCTGTCCATTCAAACTTCTCACCTTTCCTTTGCAATGATGTAATAGGATAAGAAATCTATGAGAAGTTCATGATGAACCTCCTGTAATAACCTATCAATCCCATGAAGGATCTCACCTCATCTACATTTCTAGGAGTTGCCCACTCCATGATAGCTCTTACCTTTTCTGAATCCACTGATATGCCCTCCTTGGAGACAACATGTCTCAAGTAATGTAACTCAATCTGAAAGAAACTACACTTGCTGAGCTTAGCATACAATTGATGCTCTCATCAACCTCAACACTATTGCCAAATGCTCGACATGCTCTTCCTCATTTTTAGAATATACCAATATGTCATCAATGAACACAATAACAACTTATCCAAATAGGGACGCAAGACACTATTTCTCAAACACATAAATGTAGTTGGAGCATTAGTCAAACCAAATGCAACTACAAAAAATCCATAATGCCCATACCTGGTCTAGAAAGTTGTCTTGTAAATATCCTCCTCTTTGATGCATACTTGATGATATTCAGATCTCAAACCAATCTTCGAGAACACTGCTGCTCCCTTCAACTGATTAAACAAGTCATCAATCCTTGGCAACAAATACCTATTCTTAATGGTCACTTTGTTTAATTGTTTGTAATCAATGCATAAGTTGAGAGTATCATCCTTCTTCTTTACAAACAATATCAATGCACCCCATGGTGATACACTTGGTCTAATGTATCCCTTGTCAAGCATATCTTTCAATTGTAACTTTAACTCTACCAACTCGGGTGTGCTCATCAAGTAAGGTGATTTTAATGTTGAAGCTACCCCTGGCACTAACTCAATTGAAAAGTGTACTTCCCTGTGAGGTGGAAACTCTGAAATATCTGCAGGAAATACATCCCGAAACTATTGTAGAACTAGGTACCTACTCAAAACTTTTGCATCCTCAGCTTCCTTACCTTTGTCACTAGAAATATGCACTGCAAATAACACACCATTTCCTGCGACTACACCTGCATGGCTGTCACCATCCTAACTGATGTGGCCTTCTTATTTCCTTGTAAGACTCTTGGTTTCATATTGTCATCCAAACACTCAATACATTTGTCATAACAATCCACCTTAGTCCTGTGAAGATTTAACCAATCCATACCCAATAGCATACTATATGATCCCAACAACAATATGTTCAAGTGTGTTGTTGTAGACATGGCATTCAACTCAAATGCACAAGCTCTTACCCAATGATAAACTCGCTTCTTTGCCCTGTAGCCAACTGCACTAACCAATATTCTACATGTACTTCTTTACTCAAACCACACTTATTGTTGGGTTGTGTTATATTCTCTCCATGACTAGCTCCCCTAGTTATACCGGGGGGCGGAACCCCCCCTTTGTTTCACCGACTGCGTAGCCGGGGGGGTCATAGGGGTTTGAAGGGGGCAGTTAGCCCCCTTCTATGAGGTCCAGGGTAGCACCCTGAGAAAAAAAATTTTGACCCTATATTAGGTGGGCGGACATACCTATGGTTTTGTGCATGCTTTTCGCACATGGTTTTGGGCGCGATGGTTTTCGGTCCATGGTGTTGGATGCTTCAACATGTATATATATGTATTGTAACATTGAAAGGAACATAATGAAAAATCAATCTGGTAGTCCTAGTTTTGGGATCTAGGGGAAAATCTCTGTGTATATTTGTTTTATGTGTTATTCTCTCGCTATTATTTATTTTTTGTGTTTTAGAATTCGTATGCAGGTAATTTTGTACGGGGTTAAAACTTACATTTAGTATCAGAGCTATTTTGGCTTCAAGGGGTTGCCTTTTTTGTGGAGGGATTCCGCTCAAGCCTATGGTAGACCCTATTCAGTGGGAGATCTGCGGGATCGATTCTAGTGGTGAAAGAAGATGGCGAGTCGTGGAAAGATAAAGATTGAGAAATTTAATAGTCAGAGTTTTGAGTTATGGAAACTCAAGATGGAGGACCTATTGGTGGATAAAGACCAGTGGATCATGGTAGATCCGGGTACTAAACCAATGGGAGTGTCATATGAAGAATGGAAGAAGTTGGATCGGAAGGCAAACAACACAATACGATTGTGTGTCTCAGATTCATATTGTTGAATGTATCAGGGGAAGCTACGACGAAGGCTTTGTGGGACAAGTTAGGGACTTTGTACCAATCTAAGTCTCTGGTGAATAAACTGTTCCTACAGAAAAAGTTGTATACCCTGAGGACAAAAGATGGAGACTCAGTGACAGAGCATCTGAACGCATTTAATACTGTGGTAAGTTAGTTATTATCTGTTTATATTAAAATTTCATATGAAGATAAGTGCATCAATTTGTTGTGTTCTCTACCTGATTCATGGGATAGTTTGGTTATAACAATAGGTATCAATGTAACTACCTTGCAGTTTGATGAAATAGTCTCATCCTTTCTCACGAAGCAGATGAGATGAAAAAATATGGAGAGCCAGAATGGTGTTGCCTTGTCTATACGAGGAAGGTCCCAGAACATAAACAAAAATAAGTCATCAAGTGGGAGATCTAAATCTCCAGGAAAACCTGTAAAGGTGTGCTGGAAACGCGGAAAGGAAGGGCACTACAAAAGGGACTGTAAATCTAAAGCTCCTAACAAAGGAAAGGGATCTGATGATGCTCCTTCTGCAGAGGAGAAACCCACCTCAGATGAAGGTGGGGATGTGTACTTGGCTTCTTCAAGTGCACATGTAGATCATGAGGCATGGTTGATTGACTTAGGTGCATCCTTTCACTTCACTCCCCATAGAGAGTGGTTCTACGAGTATGAGAAATATGATGGTGGTGATGTCTTCTTGGGGGATGACAGGAAGGCTAAAATCGTTGGTCGCGGAAAATTCAAGTTGAAGTTGCAAGGTGGAAGGATTAGAATGCTTCTGGGTGTTCTGCATATTCCTGCATTAGCCAGAAATCTGATTTCTGTAAGCAAGTTGGATGATGCAGGTGTAAAAACAGTGTTCGAGAAAGATACCTGCAAGATGGTTCGGGGAGCATTGATATTGATGCGAGGAGTTCGAATTGGAACTCTGTACAAGCTGCAAGGTAGCACTGTTATTGATGGGTGCAACAATTTTGTGGCTCCTGAAAGTGGAGCAGAAAATCTAGTGGTCTCTGGAAAGAAGACCATGCTATGGCATCAAAGGCTTGGACATATTAGAGAGAAGAGCCTTTGAATACTTCATGGTAAATATATGGTAGAAGGTATGACTAATAGCTCTCTGAATTTTGATTTATGTGAAAATTGTGTATATGGGAAGAAAAATCAAGTGAGTTTCCCCCCTAGTGGTAAGAGGGCGAAACATATATTAGAGCTTGTGCAGAGTGATGTGTTTGGACCTGTGAAGGTTCCATCACTAGGTAAGTTTGTGTACTATGTATCATTTATAGATGACTTCTCAAGGAAAACCAGATAGAGAAGAAGATAAAGGTGCTGACGACAGATAACGATGGAGAGTTTTTAAAGAAGGAATTAGAAGAATTATGTAAGAAGTGTGGTATAGCACGGCAGAAGACTACTCCATACACACCTGAGAAAAATGGAGTTATAGAAAGAATGAACAAGACGTTGATGGAAAGGGCAAGAAGCATGCTCAGTGGTGCCGGGTTAGGACAAGAATTTTGGGGAGAGGCGGTGGAGACAGCATGTTACGTGGTCAACAGATCACTTTCATCAGTGTTGGAGGATAAGACTCCACAAGAGGTATGGACTGGTAAGAAACCTTCTCTTTCACATCTGAGGGTATTTGAATGTGATGCATATGTACACGTTCCAAAGGAGAAACGAACAAAGTTGGATAGTAAATCTGAAAAGTGCATCTTTATTGGGTAGAAGGATGGTTTAAAGGGTTAAAAACTTAGGAACCCAGTAACAAGGAAGGTTGTGTACAGCTAAGGCGTGGTGTTCAGAGAGGTGAAAGATGTTATTAAACATGAAGTCCAACCAAAGGAACATGAGAAGGTAGAGTTTGAGATAAAGGAGGAAGAATCAGACCCTACAACAAAAGAGGAATCAGAAGATGAACATCCACAAACTCTGGTTGTAAGAAGATCAGTTCGAGAAAGAAGGCAACTAGAAAGGTATAGTCCATCTGCTTTCTGTTCAAATTTTGCTTTATCTATTACTGATGATGATCCCAAAACTATTAAGGAAGTAGTAGATTCAGATGATGGCAAACTCTAGAAAGAGTCCATGGTTGATGAAATGGCATCTTTGCACAAAAATGAGGCTTGGGATCTGGTGGAGTTGCTGGCTGGAAGAAAACCCATTGGCAGCAAATGGGTGTTCAAGAAGAAGACAAATGCAGAAGGAAATGTAAAGAAATACAAAGCTCGGTTGGTAGCAAAAGGTTATTCCCAGGTGTCGGGAATTGATTTTGGTGAGATTTTTTCTCCTATTGCCAAGGTAGCTTCTATTAGATTACTTTTATCCGTTGCTACTGCTTTTGATTTTGAGGTAGAATAGATGGATGTGAAGACAACATT
>APFE031733460.1:0-16720 GCA_000404065.3 Pinus taeda
TTTAAGGTAGACCCTAGCAAAATTAAAGCCATTAAGGAATGGAAAATCCCCACATCCATAAAACATCTGTGAGGATTTCTCGGGTTGACAGGGTATTATCGCAAGTTTGTTAAGAATTATGGAAGAATAGCAGCACCTCTAACAACATTATTTGAAGAAAGTTGCATTTTCATGGACTCCAAAAGCAACAAAGGCCTTCAAACATCTTAAAGAGGCAATGTACCAAGCACTGGTCTTAGCTACATCGGACTTCACAAAAACCTTTATTTTGGAATGTGATGCTTCAGGAAATGGAATTGGTGTTGTTTTAATGCAAAATAAAATACCCATTGCTTTTGAAAGTCGTCCAATCAAGGGAAAGTTCTTACACAAAGCTATTTATGAGGAGGAAATGTTTGCAATACTACATGCACTTAAGAAATGACCACCCTACCTAATGGGAAGACACTTCAAGTTAGAAACGGATCATGATAGCCTTAAATACTTTTTAGAACAAATATTATCCTCTAAAGAGAAGAAAAATGTGGTGGTAGATGCACTCTCAGAAAGGATGAGGATGTGGAAGCATTGTTGTGTGCCATTTCTATTATCCAACCAGATTGGATAAATGAAGCAAGGGAGGAATGGAAGAATGACGAAGAAGTGTGGGAAATTATTTGAAAGTTACAACAAGATTCCAGTACATCTGATACATTTAGCTGGAAAAATGATTTGTTATGGTACAAAGATCGCTTACTTATACCTCTGTAAGAATTCCCAACTAAAACAAAGATTCTTATGGAATTGCACACTTCTCCCTTAGGAGGGCACTCAGGATTTTTAAAAACTTACCACAGGGTTAAGAAGGAATTTTTTTGGGATGGCCTTAAATCGGATATTCAAAAGTTTGTGGCGGAATGTTTGGTTTGCAACAAAATAAAGTTGAAACAATTAAGACCCCGGGTCTATTACAACCTTTATCCATTCCAAGCCAACATTGGGAGGAGGTTTCAATGGATTTTATCACAGGTTTACCCAAGACTGAAGGAAAGAGTGTCATCATGGTGGTAGCTAACACACTTACCAAGTATGCACACTTTTGTGCATTATCACATCCATTTAAAGCTAGTACAATTTGTACTACATTTATGGAAACAATTCAAAAGCTACATGGAAACCCAAAGATTATTGTAAGTGACGGAGATCCCAGTTTCACTGGATATTTTTGGACAAAATTATTTTCTTTTCTTGGTACTCAGTTACCTCATAGCTCATCTTATCATCATCAATCTGATGGGAAAACTAAGACAGTAAACAAATTTTTGGAAGGATATCTTCGTTTCTTTGTATCTGATAAACAGAAACAATAATTCAAATGGTTTCCTATGGCTGAATGGTGGTATAACAATTCCTTCCATACAACAACAAAAACAACCCCATTTATCACACGTTATGGATATCAGCCACCATCCATCACATCATATTTAAGAGAAAATTCTATGGTTGAAGTAGTGGAACATCACATGGAACATCAACAACAAGTGCTCCAACTCTTAAAGGATAACCTCATGTTGGCACAGGATAGAATGAACAACCGGTAGATCAACATCCCAATGAAAGAAGTTTTGATGTAGGTGATTGGGTATTCCTACAGCTACAACCATATAAACAAATGTTCGTCAAGCAAGCTAAGAAGGATAATAATTATCACCAAAGCATTATGGTCCGTACAAGGTGTTGCAAAAGATTGGGACTATGTCATACGAATTGGAGCTTCCTCCAAATTCTTGAGTGCACCAAGTTTTCCATGTGTCATGTTTAAATAAGGTTATAGGCAACAAGCTCCCAGTTTAAACAATATTTCCATAACTTGACTAGGAAGGAAAAAATATATTGGAACCAGAAGCAGTCATAGAAACAAGTACTCGATAGTTATGAAATTGATTGATTTCGAAGTATCTCATCAAGTGGAAGAACTTATCCACTGAAGATTCCACATGGGAGAATGAGAATTTTATACATTAGCATCTAGAACTACTCAAGCGTTGAGGAAAACACTTTTTTGAAGGAGAGGGGCATGTTAGATCAATATAATACTAGTGAGTACCCCATTACTATTGTAGTTGTATCCCTTATTAATATTGTTGTGCCCCTATTGTCTGCATATTGTTATTATTGTGCCCCATAGAATCCCTCTATTGTTATTTTTGTAGCTTTATATTATTATTGTTAGGTTGGTTGGCTTATATTGTGACTCCTTAGACTCCTATATACAGAAAGGAGGTTTTGTCATTTGAATCATCTAATCATTGTTCATTTATGTAATGTAAAGGAGGTTTCCCACTCGAAGAGGCTGAATTCTAAGGCGTTGATCTATCTTTTCTATCTTTTTGTGACCTCGTTTCATAACTGCTAAGATGTATCTATGTTGGTTCATATTGTTAGATATTTGTGGAAGAGAATTGTGTAATTGATTTAGTGAGTCAAGTGTTATGGATGGATACACCTTCCATCATGACAGACCAAAGAGCTTGAGATGATGGATGGAGTAACTATCCAAAACTTTGGATGGACTAAATATATTACACAAGTATCTTCCAGAAATATCCAACAACGGATATAATTTATTAAAAAAAATTATAAAATAAAAGTGTCTCGATGCTTGATAGGTATAGGGTTAAGATAGATCTATGTAGGTTCATATTGTCGGATATTTCTGGAAGAGAATTGTGTAATTGATTTAGTGAGTCCAATGTTATGGATGGATACTCCATACATCATGACGGACCAAAGAGCATGAGATGATGGATGGAGTAACCATCCAAAACTTTAGACAGATTAAATATATTACACAATTCTCTTTAGGAAATATCACCCAATAGATATAATTTGTTACAAAAAATTACAAAATAAAATGACTAATATCTATCAACCTACTTATTTTATATGTTTTCGTTATAAAAGAAAAAACTCACAATGAAAAAAATCATCCATATAAAGATTTCGTGTCTTAAAAAATCTATAATTTTATATTAAAATATATCATTTTAACTCATGGATTTCTCCTTGAACATTGGAATGTTCTCAAGAACACTGGAATGTTCCTTAAAGCACCTTTGCTATTGACAAGTTAAGAGTTCAATTCTCTTGCTTAAGGTCGATTCTGTAGTTGACCTAAATCTACTTCATACTAAAATTCCATAGACATAATGATCACTAATATAAAAATACCACCAACCACATAAAATAAAAACACACAAAAACTCAATTAACATTTAAATTATAATTATAAGTATTACCTCTTTCAATTACAATTAATAACTTTTCAACTAAAAACCATACTATTTACATATCAATATTTCAATTATTATATTTCAAAGTGATATTCATAATATTTGAAAAGGAAAGCCCATTCTTTAATTTTTATTAATATATTTGTAAGTGTTGTTCATAACTATTTAAAGAAAAACATTGTTATTTCACTTTTCCATATTTTGTTATTATGTTTACAATTTTTAAATAATATTAAATTAATGATAATTTTGAATTATTTTTTCTTAAAAAGAAAAAGTTGTAATAAAACTCAATAATAATATATTTGATATTACACATTAACTAATGAGAAAAACAATTAAACTAGGTTTAAGTAAGATACCATTCATAGGAAAAATTATACAAAATTGAAGGGAAATAAATAATTATATTTTTATTTCTTAAGAAAATATAGTTAAATTTGTTATCATGTTGTATGATTTGACATTTCAATAAATTAACATAGAGGCTAAGAAATCACATTATGTCCCATGGATTAGGGCCTTCAATAAATTTTAGAAAAATCAAAATTGGCTTTTACCATTTCAACATCATTGATAAATGTAACTAATTACTTATCATGTGTTTCTTTTCTAAGATGTTAGAGAGAAATATGGTTCAACGTATAAAACAACATTGTGAAATGAAACTTTGTGTTTTAGTAATGACTTCTTGCAATGCATACAAAAAATTCGATGTCATATGATGTGTAGTCAATAGACATTCATTAAGAGGACTATATAGTTGAGGTGTATGAAAAGTTGTGTAGGATCATAAAATCTTAGGCCACAAATGATATGCACTGTGTTATGGATTAATCTATGATATAGGATTGAGTTCAATACATAAAATAAGACAATATAATCAACTTATATATATCCATAAGTTGAGGAAGATAAAGTAAGTAGAGGACTTAATTTTTTAGAAGGAAATATGAAATGAGCCCCAACAAGTAATTGTATGTAAAACTATTGGATATAAAATCATTGGGTCACTAAAACATAATTTCAAATACATCTACAATATCTAAAATTTAAAAATGTCTAATAATATAACTACTAATTTTGCAATTTGATTGATTTAGTAGGAAATGAAAGACTCCAAATGAATTATTTAATTACCATTACATGGAATAATAACTACAATAGAAAAAAGATACATTCAAACACAAAATTACCATACATAGAGTTGACAAAGATTGTTTCAAATATATGAGGAATTATTAATGTATCCTATCTACTTTCGCTGGAAAATACTAAATACTACTCAACACATGTTAAATTTTTCTTGTTTTAATTAAATTTGGGAAAAATCTACTGTCATTTTTTAATCGACTTGATTAAACCACATCCCAAATTTACCATCATCTCTTATGTAAAACCCCTTTTTGTTCTTTATCTTTTTACTATGTAACTACGAATGGTATCAATGTTCCCATTACCCTTAACTATTGATAGGTGTTTTTCTTCCACATCCCATAATGACACATGAATAAATCCCAATCCTTACCAACACTCCACTCTCAACTCTTTGTTCATCCTTATTGCTATAAGAAGGCGTTGAATTCTAAAAACTGTGCTCTATCACTTGTTGCCTCATTCACATTTTGCCCATATACTTTTAAAGCCAAATTTTGTATCCAGGGAGATTCAAGTTTCACGTAATTTTCTTTAGGGTCTACATGTGTGTGATGAAGTTAGATATATGGGGTTCATGTTGACATTTATGGATCTCGACGATCCAGGGTCCAAAAAATTCTTGGTGTGATGACTTATTCCAGGGACAAATGTCATATCAGCGTTGTTGTCTCAAAATTAGGAGCCATACTAGAATTTCACTTCAATTTAGTTGATCCACTAACATAGGATTTTTTACAAACACTTGGTAACATTCTCCTCATTTATGTCTTCACTTGACAAAATTATTCACCAATCATATTTATGTCTTTGTCAACTGATGGGTTTATTTATAGAGTAAATATTGGTACTACGCTGCAAGCTAGGTATCTCTCCATTATTCCCACATATTGATCCAAATATACCCATTATGCTTATACTTTTTTCCTTGAACTTAAGTGACATGAAAACTCCTATTGAAAATAGATTCTACACACCTTGACGCTTAGTATAATTAAAACCGGTGACTTTAGTATTGAAATCAAACATATAGGATAACCCCATCGTTTTATGTTCAACTCTATCGATGTTGAACATGATGTTTTCATTGGTTGCCACACATGATTAACCATGGATATTTATGTATAGTCATTAATGTCAAGAACAAAATCAAGTTGTTTGTTTAGGTCATTGGTAGAGAAACACAATAATAGCAAAATAATTAAATAATATATAAAAACAAAATGAATAAACCTAGTGGATGAAATCTTTAATGTCCTATTTATTGAAAGCACTTTTCTTAGAAAACATCAAGTCAAATGTCCATGTAAAATGCATATTTTGATGACTGCGAGAAAGAACTTTCAAATGGTATATGATAGTCCAAAATAATTCTAAGGGTTGAAGAAATGATGTAGGTTGAAGTTTAGAGGTCCACCTTTCTTGAAGAAGCTGAGAAGTTCGAGATCCCTGTAAGATAAATAAGGATCATCTGTAGAAAATGTCTAAATCTTATACCTATTGAGGGTATCTTAGTTGTTCAGGGTATTATAATAGTTTCGACAAATCAAGTTGTTCGGGAGCTGACGTGTTGAAGATGTTATTCTCTAGTGAAACTACGAGGAAAGGTTGAAACCCAACCTTCTTCTTATCCATACAGGTTGATGGTATGGCAGACGTATGTGCTACGTGAGGTGGCATTAAATAGGCATGTGTGATCGCATAACAATTTGTGCAGTGGTATGTGGTTGTTAGTTCTGGAGTTTTTATATGGACAATTGAGTAAATTTTCATTAGACATGTGGCACCACTAGATGGTAACCATGTGGAAAGGATGATGGAAGCTTGTAAATAGCATATGATGTGAAAAAACATAAAGATTTTTGCTAAAGTGTTGTGTTTGCAGCTAATTTTTAGTCTTATAGAATTTCCAAATTTCTATGGGAATCAAATGGTGCGCCTTGAATGATATCATTTTCCGGTCTGTTTAAAATTCAGACCTCAAAGAAGAATAGTGGTGGGACCGCATGAAGTGGATAGTGAAAGTTTATATGGAGTAGGAATGAAGTGGGACTTCAAAAATAATTTGTTTGACAACTCTATAATTTGGGAGTTCAACTTTTAGTGGTTTTCTTGAGCAAAACATAAAATAAGGCCCAAGCACGAATATGAGCATAACTACATTTTTTGTTAAAGCTTTGGTCAGAATTGTGGTCTTATGGAAGAAGGATCTCAAACTTTCAATAGATTGTATTGTTAAGAATTTGCCATAGAGATGAATTAGGAAAGAGAATAGTATTTTGCATACTTATACAATAAAGGAAGGATAAAAATAGGAGATCTAATTACTTGATGCAAAGTGATGGATAACCTCTAGTATAAATAGTAGCCAAGATTATATATATATAATATATATAAGCCGTTTTTGGTACATATTCTATTCCATTCTTATGAAACAAAATTATCACTACATTTCTACTAGGTGAATACAATAACATGTAGGATGAGATTTTACATATTAAAATCACTGTTTCCGTTAGGAACGTTGTGGAACGATAAATAATTTATCATTCAAAAAGCCCGTGAAATAATTAAATTAATCATTAATTATATTATTCTTTCAAATAATAATTAAATCATTTTAATAATTATTCTAACCATTTTCAAACTTAACATTTATGAAATTTAATAAATATATTGATTTATTATTCATATTATCTTATTTTCTCATGACATAATATTAAATATTTTTAATCATTATTCCTATTCATATTTGACTTATCCCTAAGTATATTAATTTTTTTTTATTTGTATTTTTTTTTACATTTTATAAATAAAAGTATTTGACATTTCAAATAAACTTTCTCTCTTCTAAATATAATAAATATTCCACGTTAGATTTAGATTTAGTCTAACATTTTTAATTATATTTCGATTAAGAATAATAATAATAATAATAATAATATAATAAGGTGAAAAATCAAAATCTAGTTGTTAGAATATTTATTTTATTTTAAAGAGGGAAAGATGATTTCAAATGAGGAAATATATTTATTTATAAAATGGTTAAACTAATTAAAAAATAAAAAAATATTTATTTACTTTATGGGGATAAGGGCAAAGATGAACTATAAATAATTATTTGAAAAATGATGTAATAATTATCTCATGAGAGAAGTAGGGGTTAATTATGGAATAATAAATAAATAATGATTTATCAATTATACATGAGTGGTTAAGTCATAAATGATTAGAAAAAATCAAATCAAGAAACATTTGTGGACATGTTTCCAACCAACCATTGTGGTTCATTATCACTACAAGATAAAGAATCAGATATGGCAACAGGTTAGAAAGGAAGGCAAATTGATTATTCATGTTGGCTTCATGATGAACCACACTAGTTGTTTTTAAACAAGTTGATAAAAGTTTCTTGATGTGATTATTGTTCAAATTTGTTTCTTAGAATCTAGATATGGATTACAAATGCCTAAACATGATTATTAGAAATAATCGTTAAATAATTATTTCGAGAGATTAATAAATAAATAATTATTTTTTTAATTATTCTCATAGGTTTTTTGGATTTTTATGAGAAATAATTTAGTAAAATTGTTCGCTAAACTATTTCCTAAGGTGAAAGTATGTTTTAATGTGTAAAAACCCATTGTACATTTGCTGTAAAACTTGTTAAAGGAGACCATTATTCCAGAGAGAGTAATTAGAGGAGGGTGCACGATAAAAATAGCCATGAAATTAAGTGATATGCTCATTAATTAATCAAACTGAATGAAAAGTAAAAGAATACATCCTATGATAGTGCAAGGTTTGAATTGTGATAATAGGTGGGAAAAAAATAGATTCTTTTGTTTTCATGTGTGGGTGGATTAATTTTTCTAGTTATGGAGGGAAGGAACGAGAAGGATGAAGAGTAAGAATTAGATGCAAGAAGGGTTTCGGGTGGCTGATTTTGCAAATCATTAATTATATTTAGGAGGGAATCAACCCATTTGTGTATTCAATCTCTCATCATTACACTAATGATATAATATTTCACCATTTTCATCCACTCAGATTTCCCGTAATTGTTAGCCTTGGTTTCTATAAATGAAAAAATCTTTTGACTAAGGGAAATGAGAAGGAATCAAAACCTTTTAGGTATATTTTATTTTTGGCTTTTAATATGTGTTTTTTAGCTTCCTTCCAATTACCTCAGTTACTAAATATCATTCCCATACTAGATATTCAATTGAATGTTCAATAATTAAACAAAATGTAGGTAAAGGGACTTGACTATGGCTAACCCATCTTTTAGGGTTGCTTATGATTATGTCAGTTAATTTTGACAACGCCACACACACCAACCCTAAGGAGAAACTAAAACCAAAACTCAAAAGATAGAAAATAAACATACCCTAAAATTAACCCCAAGAGTTAGCTTAGTTGGTGGAGTCGCTGTTGGTAAAGCACCTTTACTATTGAGAGATCACATGTTAAATCATCTTGACACTCTCGGGGTTAGGATCCATGTTAGAGTCAATAGAAAGTGATTTCTTTAGGCGGATATACCTAGTCCAAATATTCCTTAGATGTAGTGATCACCGATCTCCAAGGACTACAAACCACATAGAGATACCCTAAACCTCAAGTCCATCATTAATTGTCTTCAGATATTTTTCACTTAATTCATGGAATTCAAATTTTGATATTTCTTTTCCTTTTCAAATTTCCTCCATGTTTGAAATATATAGTTTTTTCCTGCTTATTTTATTTTTTGAATTTTACACTTTTGGTAATATTTTATGTAGTTTATCATGAAATAATGCTTATATGAAAGCTTTGTTACGTTTCTACACATGCTATAAGTGACCGCTAAGGTCCTGTACTTGGTAACTAGTCTCTGGTGAAAACATTAATGTTTTTAATATATGTTTACAGGTAACCTAATTGAAATTTCTTAGCGGAAGTAGAATCACCAATTTATTTCATAGAATATCCATCGAGTCATAGTCTCATTAGTGAATTGTGACAATTTTTTTTTGATTTGAAACGTTTGAATTTTGAGTACTATACAATATTACCTTCCATAAAGATAATTTTTTTGGAGTTTCCTTATGATGATATCATGGAATCTAAGGAAGTTGGAATGTAGATCAACATGCAGGTAAAATTTGAACAAGATGCAAATGTAGATACAAAAATGAACTTTTCTTCTCGGGAAATTGGATTGGTTGGAAGAAATCCCTACCATTTGAAAGAAAGACAGTTTCTTGTATCGATAAGATTCTTAGAGGAGGTCAAATTTAAGTTAAGTGACACTTCAAAAGACGAATGTTCATTCATATGGTTCAATCTCATAGAAAAAACATTACTCTAAGAACATATATACGAAGATTATAGTTTTTACGATGGATGATGTAGAGGATTTCAACAATGATGAATGTTTCCCATGGAATGGATCGCATTTTGATTTTTTGTGATAGTTTCACTTTTGAATATCATTTTTTATGTGTTTTTCATTCCAAAGCTCATTTACCAGAAGGGGCATGGTATTGTCGTGAGTGCATTGTGGAGAAAATTAATGCGCAAGGATTAAGAGAATGGAATTCATTGAATGGAGTTTAGATATTTGGTATTGATTGAGTGTCTTCCTTGGAAATTGTATTTACCTAGTGATGTAAGTCAAACTTCTTATTGGAGTGATTAGAGTAGCACAGTGTTAACTGTATATTTGAGGCCTAATGCTATTCACTAATTTCAAAAGTAATTTTGGGACAATTATTCCTATAGCCTACATGGGATAATTTTACTTAGGATTTATTTGAGTTTTTTTTTCGCATTAACCGTTGGTTAGTTTGTGGGAAATATTTTTTTAATCCAGTGATTTGTTTTTTCAATTTTTCTTATAATTGAATATTTTCTTTGGACATGTTGTTTTAATTCTAACTCTATGTGAAATCAAACTACCAACTATAGGTATTACAACAAAAGTTATCTGAGAAAGGTCTTGGATAAATTATAGTTATTGGGTACTTCTATTGATGGCATTAGAAACTCAATACCGTAGTACTCGGGTGTTGCAAAAGAAAAATAAGATTTATCTTTCCTTAAAAATCCATACATGAATTCTTGCAATATCCCAATAGCCTTTTCGTTTATCTCCATCTCTAAACATTATTTTAATATGTCAGTGCATCATGTATTCTATATGTGAGATATAAAAGAAAAAGAATAAAAGGATTATAGTGTTCATAATCATTAGGGTTTAGATGCTTTATTCAAGACACATTATGAGAGAGAAAATGAATTGTTGCGAATGAGTACCAATAATTTCAAAGACCAAGATTAGAACTCTTTAAGAGGCTACATGATTTGCTACAAATATATCAATTGGTGATAATTTTCAAGAACGTGGAAATTCTTTAGAACAACAATTTGATATTGACACTGATTTTTTCAGTTTTGATGAAGTTTCGTTATAATCTCCCTTATAGTTTTTTCAGCTATGATGAACATGTGTTATAAGCTCGGTAACAAAAAGCAAAAGAGGACACCAATGTGTAACAACCCAATATAAAGATATACAACTAATTGCATCAAGCCATGCTATCTACAAAAACTTTCAACTCATTAGCATAGAATTTAAAAAGAAAACATTAGTAGAGAAACATAATTGCGGAATGAAGAAGGAAAATAGATCATATTGGTGATTTACTTTTTTTAACGCTATCTAGATCTTACTAAGGGAAACAAAGTGTTGGGGACGACTCTCCACCCAATTTTCGATGAGCTGCAACAAATATTTCTTACAAATATCACCCCCAAGCCCTCAATCAACTTACTATAGCTAGTGCCCTTTGTCTTCTAGCACTCCCTTCCTCAAATAATGTGCAAATGAATGAATGCTTGTCACCTCCCCTTTTCGCCATTCAACAAAACCAACTATTCTAAAAATGGTAAGGGGTCAACATGTGCACAATCCATGTATCATTATGCAAAATTTTATTAGTTTTTATTTTATTTATTTATTATTTTTTTTCCTTCATTATTCATCATTTTATTTCTTTATTATTATATTTTCTTTCTTTTTTGTGGTTTTAGTAACTTATTGTTATCTTTTCTTTATTATTTCTTTCTTTGTTAATTTTTTTATTTATTTCTTCATTATTTGTTATTTTATTTATATCTTATTATTATTTAATTTTATTATTATTATTCATTAGAGAGTTATAGGGCATTTGTTCAAGTGGATAGGAGTATAATGAACATGTTTGTTGTATATAAGAAAACTAATGATACTCGCATGGTAATTATGAAGATGGATTTGGATACTAATAGTTTGGTTCGTAAAGAAAGTTTCAAACCAAATACATACATCAATTATTATTTTCTCAATGATATTGTTGCATATGTACTTTGTAATCTAGTGTCCATCGAAGTTTAAGACAACATATTAGTAAATTGGCGAGGATATTTCAAAAAGACTCTTTCAACAAGATTCAAATAAAATCTTAACCAGGAAAAGAAAACACATATGTTTGATGTTTCCAATCCTGAACAAATATTTCTAATGAAAATTTGCATTCTCTAAGATGATCCCATACACCAATTCATTTCTAAGGAACACCTCATGGGGAACCCAAGTGATTCTTACCCATATTTGTAGATGACATCTTTAGTAAACTTGTTCGTTTAGACTAGTGCAACTCACCTAGGTGGATTTTGAAGTGGACAGTTGCTCGCACTAAACTATTGTAATTATCAATAGCTTTTGTGATAACTGTACAAACAAACCCCTTGGACATAATTCATGAACTATTTTTAGAACGAATGAGACTTTTCACTCTTAGTGCGGAAAGTGTCCTAAAAACAAAATCATTTCTCGGGCTCATATATTCTTAATAAGTCAAACTTTCCTGCAATCTATTTATCTAAGAAAAATTGTGCTTCCTTTATCAATATTCCTACATATTATGTTTTATTTCATATCATTTTTCTCGAATGTGGGAATTGCGTATTGCGCAATTGTCAATTTAAAGGAAGAATATAACCATCCTGGCTATTTGACATTTTGTTTACAACTTTAGAGATAGATTTAACTCATTGCACTACCAAAAGGTTGGATTAAACATGTAGATGAATTATTCCCTCAAGTTTTTGTAGGTCATATAAGAACAAGTTATGTTTTATTAGCTGCAAAACATGCAGGTAACTGAAATCGACCTCATAAATACAATGCCTCCATAATAGTCACTACTCCTAAGGATGCTAGAGTTTTAAATAAGGTAGAAGGTTCTCCAACCAAGTACTTTAGTTACTATGTGTAATAACAAAGCAAGTTGGATGAAAAGGTTTGTTTTATGTAGATTGATTCATACATTCCAATTGGAATTAATAATGTTAACTCATCTTATCTCACTCTAATGTTACCACAATTTGTTTTATTCTAAGTGGATTAAGGAGAATACTCGTAAGTCTTAAGAAAAAGTCTATCCTATCTCAAGAAGAAGTACACACTATACTTGAAGGGAACCTAAAATGTCTAATACTATGTCACTTCTTCCACTTCAAGTTTGTTTGTGTATTTTTTTTATTTAGTTTCTCTAAAAAATCTTACATGTACATGCAAATTTCATGAGGAATTTAATTTCTAAACCTATTTCAATTTTAACATGTTCAACACATTTATAGGTTAGGTGTCTTGATTCTTATATCAAATGAAAGTATCTCGTATATTCACAACATAATTGTGCTGATGGCAAGGTTGTGGACAAAGAGGGTGTTTCTTTAAGGAATGTTACCTTTTGTGGGAAAAAAAATGAAGGGGGTGAGGATAAGAATTTATTAGTCCTTGGAAACGTAAAAGACATTGCTTTCTTCTATCAAACATGATGGAAAAATTGAAGAGAGTGAAGGAAGTGGAAAGAAATACTAGTTGGGAGAGTCTCATGTTTGTCATTATACATTGAAGGCCTATGAAGACATACTTCTCAAAGATCATCCAAGTAAGGGTTTAAACAAGATTGGAAGGTTCAGAATAGGATGATCAAAGGAAGTAGAAAAAATAACATTTTTTCATTTCTTTTATCCGTTCAAGAAATGAATGATAAGTGTTCATGTGTCGACTATGGGTTGGATATATATGTTAGGTTCAATTTTCTCCTCTTCTCATGATAATTTTTTCTTCAACATACCATATCTAGGCTCTGTGCATAGAAACATATCACATGTATTGTTATTAAACATCTGTTTGTGTTATTGGAGAACAACCATAAGATTTGACTATCAAGAAATTTGTATTTTAGTGTTTATCTTGTACCTATTATCATAGTCGTTGTTTGTATGTAAAAATATTGTTTCCATGTAGCTGAGAACACTTGATACTACATGGATACTTTTATCATTTTGTGTGTTTTTAGTTAATTGTAATATGTGCCAATTATAAAAGATGGCTTCAATGACCCATATAATCAATATTTACTTTATATGCTCACTTGAAACTTACCTTTTGATGGTCAACATCATTAGGTTATTATTGAAAGTCTTAGAGGGAAATAGAACATTATTCTTCTATGAATAAAATGGTAATGAAAGTTTCAGTACGAGTGGAAGCAGTCGTTTGTACTAGTCTTAGTAAATTTATGAAGCCTCCTTTAACCACCTAAGTTCTATCCCCTTTTATAACACATGGAGGCCACTATGATTCTCTATGTAATCCATCATAAGAATAGGCCATTCTATAGAGTACATGATTAGAGAGCTTTTTTAGGTGAACAACCATTCCTAAACTTAAAGATGATCCTGATTGATATTCCTTTCCTAGTGCTTCTATTCTATTTTTTTTTTGCAAATTTATACCATATACCTGACTATATTTGATATATATCACAATAATGTTTTTCTCTTAGCATGTGATTTTACATTTCTTGTTTAGGAGAAGAATTTTAGACTCTCCTTATTCCTTTTTGATCTGTTGTACTTTGCATTCCTTGGACCTGTTTTGGTTCTCAATGGATATTTAATATAGTTTCATTCATTTGCATGTTCTAATTATTCTCTATTATATATATAATTCTCCTTGTAAAATAAATGCTTTTAAAATTCAGTGTAGAGGATTTTACTTATTTATTTTCATGCATCACATTCATTGATTTTAACATGTTATGTTTGGTTAGTTTTAATGAAAGTTGTTAAATGCAATTTCTATGAAGGTAAAATGATTATTTGACTTTTGTTAATTCGAATATTATTACAATCCTTTTTTTTACCCTTGATTAACCATGAAGAAACATTACTTTGGGCCTTAGATTAGTAAAATAACAATTTTATTTCTTCCAAAATAGGCTTATATATGTGGATTTTTTCCCATCTAAAAATAAGGATTGTGTATCTTGCCAGAAATTTGTTTTGAACAGTGATAAAACATGTTATGTCACTTAGATGAGATTTTGTTAGGATGTTTTTATACTTTGAGAGATATTTATACTTTTACCTATAATTTTTAAGTACATGCCATGTTGTATGAGGCTTTTATTTTACAGTTTAACAAGTAGATGTTAATTTGTGAATATATATTATTAAATATTTTTTTTATTTTTGTATTGAGGTATTTGATATTTGTGTTTACGATATGATTTTTTTTAGGCAACTATATATTATATATATATATATATATTATATATATATATAGATATATATATATATATATATATATATATATATATATATATATATATATATATTATCTATATATAATTCATGATTTCTTGCAAATGATGCTTATAACTAGAGGATTTTGTACTATTGTTCCTGTTCCTACTAAGGAGGAGGCAAAAAGTGTTTGGGATGGTGAAGATGCTAAAGATGAAGAAGTAAAAGAGCCTTTGGAGTATGAATATAAGTCTTTCCCAGTAGGATGTCTCATAACTCTCTCTGTGGCATAAATTTTACATGCTGGTAGATGCTGGTAGATTAATACTTTCATTTTATTGTGGGATAAGTGTCTTTGACCAATAAACCTACTAAGTAGGTTACTTTTCATCTTGGGAATTATTATGAATAAAATTATCTAATAGCACAATAGATATAGCTATAATTTGGGAAAATTTGAGATAGGAATGAGAAAAAATATCTGTTAACAAGCAGTTGAGAGTGTTCTTGACACTTATGACCAAATCCCCTTCCATCCGAGGAAATCATAATTTCTTCCTATTGAAATGGATTTGTTGGATTCTCTTGACTTATTCAGGATTGCTTGGCTATATAATCTTTATTCAATCAATGGGTTCTAGGTAATTGGTATGTGTTTTTTATTTTGGGTGTTCCTTTCTGTGATTAGCATCCATTATCTCTTTTGCACTATTGGGGTTAGAAATCACAAAAATTAGTATCGAAAGCATGGTAACCTAGAAACCTATCAATTCAAGTGAAAAATATGGTGAGAAACAAAGCACCAGGGCTAGATAAATATAGAGCATAATTCTTCTAGGTGACACGACTATTCATGGGAAAAGGTATTGTGAAATTAGTTGACGAGTCTAGATGCACAAAAAAGAATGCACTTGGCTCCAAAATCCACATTTCTGGCCCTGATTATGAAGACAAATCATTCGGAAGAACGAAAAGGGTTCAAACCATTAACGCTTTGTAATTTCATATACAAAATTGTCCCTACAATTATGGACAATCACTTAAAAACTATATTACCTGGATTAATATCTCAGGAAAAGACAGGGTTCGTTAAAGGAAGACAAATGACAAATGCCATAGTGGTGGTAGAAGAGGCAATTCATTCATTAAAGATAACAAAAAGCAAAGGAATTCTCTTTAAATTATACTTGTCAAAATCCTATGATCAACTGAATTGGAACTATCTATAGGGAATATTGAAGGCATTCATGTTTTATGCAAGAAGGATAAGTTGGATAATTTCGATGTTATCAACTCCAGTCCTGTTAATTCTACTCAATGGATCACTCACAGTGTTGGGTTGTGTTATATTATTTCCACATATTTAACAACGGGTTTGAGGGGTACCCATAACCCCACTTTATGGGGTTCGGGGCAGCGTCCCGGAAAATTTTGGTTTTGGACCCTATGTTAGGTTGGGCGGACCCACCTATGGTTTTGTGCGTGATTTTTGCACATGTTTTTTGGACGCGATGGTTTTTGGTCCATGGTATTGGATCAATGGTTTTTTGGTCCATGGTATTGGATGTGATGGCTTTTCAGTCCATGGTATTGGATGCTTCGGCATGTATAAATATGTATTGCAACATTGAAAGGAACATAATGAAAAATCAAGCTGGTAGTCT
>APFE031733474.1:0-10853 GCA_000404065.3 Pinus taeda
AGTTCTTTGGATGGTGGTATTTTAGAAGAGGCATGGATAGATAAAAATGAAAACTACTAATTTTTAAAGACTTTCTGTTCTGAAGCCTATGTCCACATTAATAAAGAAAATAGAATAAATCTTAAGGAAAAATCAAAGAAATGTACCTTTATTGGATATGGTGTTAACAATTTTGTTTATCGCTTATATGATTATGAAAAACACAAATCATTAGGAGAAGAGATGTCATATTCAATGGAAATGTCTTGTATAAGGATATTATGTAGGAAAATAAACAGGAAAAAGAAAATGGAGAATACACAATGCTTGATGAGATCACTAAAAAGATAAAGGTGCCTAAAAATCATAATGATCAATATCCACAAGAACAAAAACTATCACAACAACAATAGGCACCTCAAAGACTTGAAAGTGGTATCAGAAGATCTACTAGGATAAGCAGACCCCCTGAATGCTACTCTCCTTCATTATATTATGTATTGTTGACTGATTCTGTTGAACCAAAATGTTATGAAGTAATGCAGGTAGAAACCAGGAAGAAGTGTGATCTATCCATGAAAGAATATATGGACACATTGGTACATAACAAGACTTGGGACTTAGTTAGCTTACTTGCAAGTAAAAAAATATTGCAGAATAAATGGTTTATAGGTTGAAGGAAGAATATGGAGGTAGAAAAAAGTATAAATCTAGAATTGTGGTGAAGGGGTGGGCACAAAAGAAAGTTATAGACTTTAATGAAATATTTTCTCCTATTTGTTAAAATGACTTCAATAAAAACTAGTTTAAGTCTAGTAGCAAGAGGAGATTTGCATCTTGAGTAGTTAGATGTAAAGATAACTTTTCTCCATTGGCGATTTGGAGAAAGAGATCTATATGCATAAGCCATAAGGGTATTAGGTCAAAGGGAAGTAGAAATGAGTATGTAGGTTGAAGAAGAGTTTGTATGACCTAAAACAGACTCCAAGGTAGTGGTATCTAAAATTTGACAGGATTATGTATGAACAAGGTTATACTGGATGTCACTCTAATCATTGTGTTTATCTCAAAAGGAAAAGTTATGACAACCATATTATATTATTATTGTATGTAGATGACATGCTTGTTGCAGGGTCTAACAAGCAAGAAATAAATGTGCTCAAAGGAAAATTGGAAAATTCATTTGCAATGAAGGAATTGGGTTTTGCGAAACAAATCATTGGTATGAGATTAACTAGAGATGGGAAAAATCACAAGTTAACATTGTCTCAGAGTGAGAACATACAAAAGGTGTTGGAAAGGTTTAATATGAAGAATACAAAACCAGTTACTACACCTTTGGCTAGCCATTTCAAATTAAGGAAGGAGATGTGTCCCAAGAATCAAGAAGAGTGTAATATATGTCTAAACTTCCATATGCATCAACTGTTGGAAGCTTAATGTATGCAATGTTTTACACAAGGCATGATATTACACATGCAATGGGAGTTGTAAGTAGGTAAATAAAAAATCTAGGGAAAAGACATTTGATGGCAGTGAAATGGATTCTCAGGTATTTAAGAGGTACCAAAAATCAAGCATTATGCTTTGGTGGTTCAAACATTGCTCTACAGGGATATGTTGATGAAAATTTGGCAGGCAATAGAGATAAAAGGAGGAGAACCACAGGGTATATGTTTACTGTAGGTGGAACAACTGGCAGTTGGTTTCCAAAAATGGAAATTATTTTTGCACTTTGAATGACGAAAGCAGAGAATGTTGCTACTAAAGAGGTTAGTAGTGAAATGATTTGGCTGCAAAGGTTTGTAGATGAATTGGGTAAGAAGAAGGAGATGGGCAGGTTATATAGTGATAGCTAGAGCGTAATTCATCTTGCAAAGAAATGAACATTTCATTCCAAGACTAAACATATACAAATCAAGTACAATTTCATACGGTCAGTGTTGGAAGATGGACAATTGAAGCTAGAAAAGATACAGACTAGCCAAACTCCTACATATATGTTAACAAAAGTTGTAACCTGGGAGAAATTGAGTTTTTTCTCAGTTTCAATTGGTCTTCAATTATGAATATAAAGATGAGAAATAACCAGGTCCAAATTGGAAGCATTGTCTTACAAATTAAGCAACAATGAAGGTGCAATAATAAATCTCCAAGTGGGAGATTGTTGGGTGTGGAGACTAATTATCTTCTTTATTCAGAGGTATCACCATGTTGGACCCCAGTTCCTAACAAGGTGGACCCACTTTATCATCGTGGGGTGGGGGTCAGTCTAAGAGGCGGGGTGAGGGGGATGGGAAACGAAGGTTCTATGAGCCCCCCCTACCGTGGGTTCGATGGCAGCACCCCTGAAGCTAAAAATATATGAAAATCTTCCTTGTAAAATATTTTAATTTTTTAGTGAGTTTGAACCATTCATTAGGAAAATGATATGACGTTAGAAGTTATGTTTAATTTAGGGTTGATTCCCCTAAAAGGAAACCCCTCGATTTATATGACAGAATTGTATTGTGGTTGTCTATATGTGTATTATGAGAGAGAAAGAGAGATGAGACTTTGTGAGAGTGAAGAGATAATTACAATGGACCTGCAGTAGGTTGTATCTCTTCATTTTGCTTGATAATATAAAAAAAGGACTAACTGTTTCTTCATGGACATAGCCCAAATTGGGTGAACCACGTATATTTGTGTCTCTCATGTTTTATGCATTTTATATGTTTGTGTAATTTTGTAACACTTTGGGAGGCATAGACCCTACATTGTAGACTACCATTGAGCTCCCAAATTTGGCGAATCATCCTGCTTTCCCTTTTGTTTCCCTGTGCTGGAAGACGGATCACCAAGAGGGTGATGCGTGCAAGTTACCACAAAGCTGCGGGAGGGGGTCGATTACCCTCCCCTAGGTGGGCCTTACATATGCCTACTCAATCGAAGGAGTGCGTTAGGGCTTAGCGTTAGTTGTGTGAGTGAAACGAATAGGACTGCAACGTGGATTCAAGAGGCTTGAAACCCTTGTAGGGCTACCTCTCCATAGTGATATGGATATAATTTTTTGAAGATTGTAACACAATTTCTCTAGAAACATTTTCCCCTCATTATGAATTACAAGAGTGGAAATATGCATTTGAAAATAAAAGTAAAATAAAATAAAATAAAATTCATCATAATTATTATTTTAGGTATATAGGCTAATAAATTTTTAAATTGTATGTATATATTAAGTTATTAATTAATTAACTTTCAATTAATTACATTGACTAGTGAATCAATTGAATTAATGGTAAAGATCATGATTGATGCCTACTAAGATCTATATGATCCACGAAAAGTAAGGAATGAATTAGAATTCCTTAAAATTTGATTTCTATGGTTTAAAAAAAGTAAGAGAAGCACTTCCATGCTACCATAATTTTATTTAGTTAAAACATCAATGAGGTTGGTAGTGTGACAAATATTTTTAAAATTAGATTGAATGTGAGTATAAGATGGACAAATTAAGAGAGTGCTTTTCATATTCAACCCTTCTAGGATCCCACATGTGAAAAACTCTTTCATCCCATGGTGTTTTGGGAATTGACCAACACACAATTTCAAATTGAAATTTTTGAGAATTAGTTCTAATGTTGGAAATTTTCATTTTCTTCTTAAGATAGGATAATTTTGGTTTTTGTGATTGGGGTTGATTAGTTTCTTATAATATTGCAGTTTCCATGTTTATTTGGATATGCTGCAATTGAATCATATAAAATAGTAGGAGTGTCAAGAGTCTCAAATAGGACCTGGTTTTTATCCCAAACCCAAAGATTTGCAAACTTTATCATTTGAAGTCCATACTAACTTTTCCAGCCTTAATTTATCATTTCTTTAATAATATAATTCTATTTGAGCTAATGATGGATTTCAATTCCTAGATATTTGTATGAAGGTAATAAAAATGGTCATAGTAAAAGGAAAAAATAAATTTATCCTTATTATTCATGTGAAAAATCATGTAAGAGTAATAAATTTCCTTAGCTACACAAATATACCTTGTATATGATGCTAAAACTCAACATATTCAAAATGGTAAGAAAAAGTGGGAATCGGGGATGAGGAGGGATGTCATAAAGACCACCACCATGAGAACAAACACTCCCATCACCAAATCTTTCCCTCATCTTGCACTTCCTTGAAGTAACAAAGAAAACATTAAATTGGTACCAAGTCACTAAGTGTGGAAGTAAAACCCCCTCCATGTATGATTAATTGGAAGTGGAACTCCCTTGGACCCGAGGAAGGTGTTATTTGTCATTCACCCAATTCCCAAGGTCTATTGTGAAGATGGGGTCACTAAAATCCTATTTTGTAGTAGCTTAAAATATAAAATATGAAACCCCCATTTTATTCATCTCATCAATAACATTTAATTGATATAAAAATTACTTCAATTGGACTCTCGAATTAGAAGTTATCCCCATTTAATGTTGAGATAATCATAATAGGCCACATCAAAATTGGGTTACCACTTGGCATCCTCGTCACATATTTTTCACACTAATGAGTAGCCCACTTGGAACAACCAAACCAATATAAGGGTCTATCAAATCACATGTTCCTACATCATGTCCATGTGGGCACTTCCATTTCATCTTTGGTGGTGGATACATGACATATTACCCTTACGAGTTTGCGATACTTTCTGTGTTATACACAATTTTATTTGAAGTTCCATCTAGATGTGGTCAATAAACCCACATCTCACCATACTAAGACAACCATTTATTGACTCCTTTTCTATGTTTGTGAGCAAGTTTGAATACTACGTAGAAGAAGATGGGTGATGGTATGGTTGTATGTTAGAATAGTGGCCTAATTGACCAATCCTTTTTGGCATTCCCATCACAAGCTACATTTTAAAAAATGGTTCAATGGTAAGTAGTGATTGATGGGTGCTAGCTGGTGTTCTAGTGCTCCATGATCTACCAACCCCCACTATCATCCCCATTCACACATCATTTGCTATTTTATCACATGAATTGGCCTAATTAAATCATTATACACATGGTGTTGTGGTTAATGACCAATGTCGACCCATGCCATCTAATTCTATTGGTGCAAGGTTCTGCTAACATTCCCTAGGTGCCAACCCCGACCATATTCAAAGACATTTTAGATATAGATAAATAAATCATGGTTGGGGTTGTCATGTGGAAATGAAACTACCTCACCTATGCTTGGATATTTGAAGTGTTAAAGCAAATTATGGCCAAAGGGCCTAAAACGTGAGCTCTCAACTATGAGTTCATGTTATGACGAGGGGACAACACCCGAAAAAACAACTTCTTGGATCTATGTCCCATAAGGTTCTAAAGCTCACTTCCTCAATTATGTAGGGTAACCGAGACAATAAAATTTTTAAGATATAATTATTGATAAACCTAACAATAAACTAATTACATATAAATACACACTTTCTCAAATTCGTCCTAAACATAACAACAGAAAACATAGTCCAAGAACGTATTTAAATCATGAACGTACATGGTATCATCCCAACTCAGGAAGAAAAAAACGTATCGCACAACTAATACATTCATTTACATTTATAACACACAAGTACTCACACCATTTATGACATGAAAAAATCATCATAGTCCATAATATTTTGTAAAATAAATTGACACTTCTCTGTGTGATTGAAGACGACTGATAACTAAAATATGAAACTCAACTCTCCACCTAGCCGTAGGCCAACTACACTTTAGACTCTCTTGACCTCGAAGTCATATCTAATGTTTGAGGGGTGTTTTCTCAAAGTAAATTCACACCCAAGCTTAGTCAAAATTAGAGGAGAAAGAGAACCAAAATGAATCTCTTACTTCCTAAAATCTGAAAAAGGGAGTTACCCAAGGCCCAACTAGGTTATTGTTCAATTCTAGTAGACTGAATCCACTATCTAGGTGGTTTAGGAACGATATTTCCAAGGTGAGCACTACAGGAATTTGTAGCCCATTGTCCAAATAGTTTATTAGATTAACCAATAATTAGTACATGGTTTATCAGCTTCCTTAGAAAGAACTTAGTGGTTTATCAACTCTTTTAACGAGTACCATGCACAATGGATCAACTTACCCTACCTAATATTTTGTTAGTGTTACAATAATAACCCAAGTGGCTTATACTCAACTAAACCTTCCATTAGACATATAGTCTTAGACACACATAGTTCAATGAATTACCAACACCATATAGGGAATTTCATCCCAATCTCAAGCATTATTCTAGAAAAATGTCATCTAACTCTAGTGTTCCTTGTTGGGTTACATTTTTCCTTCGTTTTCTTCAGTCCATCCACATTTTCCACAATATTTTTCTCTGTCTTCATCTTTCTAGTCTCCCTATTCTCTCCTTTGTTTATGAAATAACTAACTTTCTCCCCCCTTTTTCTATTCTATCTCTTCCTATATTCCTCCAATCCACTTCACATCGTTTAGATTCCTCCTCTTCCCAAGGAATTCATCCTACTTAACCTTAGCCCATGATGGGGATGGGGAGAAGTAATTTTATTCTTACCCCTAGGCCCACTCCACCACTTAATGGATGTTAGTGTGGTGGTTCCATGGTATGTTAGTGTGTTGCGATTTTAATTTGTTGAGTATGGAACTTCTCACGGCCTTCCACTAACAACCTAACAATCCACACAACCTTCCTTTATAGATAAAGATTCGTGCTCCCTCCATATTTTAGGCATTATTTCAATTATCATAATTTTTTCATATAAGTAAATATATACACACTTACATGTTCACATGAGAAATGTAGCAAAAAGGGTTGTTATGTTGGAGATGTAAATCGTAATGTTAACCTCCTCATGGAGGCCTTCTGTTTATTAAATAGGATGGAGGTTCCATCTCATAGGCCAGATAAATTTTAAAATTAGGGTGTCAAGAAGACTCTATAAGGAATATAGGGAAAGAACTTGGGAAGGAGCATTTAAGTTTAGCTATTACAAACCATTCACAATCCTTCCTCAAGATAGAAGTAAAGGTGGGAATGAAATCATATCAATGTGACACTAATTAATATTAAATCACTATTTAGAATAGTTAGCTCATATTTTAGTGTTCACCACATATACGAGGAACAAAAAATATAATTTTCTAAATTAACTTGAGAGAGTCATGCCCAAACATGGTTGGAAATCTATATGGAGATACTAGATATGGAGGGTCACTCCCATGTAACTAGGTTGGAGGATATTAAGACCCTCATAAAATCCCAACTATATCCTCTCAGATATGTAAGGGACCAATGGATCCAATCACACTACTTAATGTAATGACAGGGGATGAGTGTACAAGGGAACACCACTAAATTTAGGAAGATGGATATTTTTCTAGTTGTCTCTCTCATGAGCTCTAATATACTCCTTAAGTATGTGGGGGGCATACACAAACATCTATGAAGGTATGTGATGTTTCTCAAACTAATATTAGTGGATGAGGCTTGTGTGGAGACACAATACTAAAAAAACATGAGCCAAAATAAAGGGTATTCAAGTGGTTTCAAATGGAGAGAGCATTCAAAATCCTATAAGGAAGGGAAGATGAAATGGAAAAGAGGAAAGGAAAGGAAGGAAAAAAAATACACATTTGTGCAAGTGTCCTAACAATGATTAAAATCATTGCAACATTGATTTCCACACAAAGTAGAAGTTTTAAAAATTACGTTGAGTGCTAATCTCTATGAACTAAGAAAAGGATGGGAAGAAACATAATCTTCTTACTATATATTTGAGTAATCAAGTGGAAACTAGATCCAATATGGAGTACAATATCGCTTGAATCTTAGTACAAAATTGGGTTATTTTTTGTATCCTTTCATCATCAAAAAGAGAAGGATATTACTAAGATCTTCCATGTTAAGGTACAAATCTAAAATACCAAGTTTGATGCACTCTTTGACTTAGGTTCATGAGATAATGTCAAAGTATAAAATTTGATTAAAAAAATGTATCTGAGGCTTGAGATAATCCTAGCCCATATCTAATCCATATTTTATCATTATATTTCATTTTATCCATCTCCATGCTTTTAGATTAGAAAACGTGGAGAAATCAACTCACAAGAGCTTTTTACTAGTGGGACCCAATTTGGAAAATGGTGTATGAAACGTTTTAGAAGGATTTTAATGCTTTAAATGACATTTTTTCGAGAGGGGGGTTGGGAGGGGTGGGTGGGTGTATTTTCCACTTTAATGGGGCATAATTTGTTCCCATTTTAGACACATAAACCTTTATGATGATATGAGAGTCACCTCAATTAGTGTTTGTATAAAAAGGTTATGCCACTCAGAAGTTGGCCTTGTTGTTTTGTCCATTATAATTTGAGAGGATGCCACGCCATCCCCAATATTCATAGAAAAGGAGATAGACAAATGATCATCATGAAAACACACTATAAAACCAGAGTGGCCAAAGAAAGAATGTTGGACAAAAATTTAAAGTTTTCATGGGAGAATTTATGGGGAGGATGGCGATTATAGGCAAGTTCCATAAGGGTTTAGGGTAAAACCCTAGGATTTACTGCAGCACTTTGTAGGCACCTGGTCTTGGGTACCCGATGACTGATAGTTCAATCACCGTTTACGTTACAGCTACGTCCATCTCTTTCCGCTGTCGGTTACTGCTTGCTGTTGAGCCTCAAACCTACACCTTCCTATACACCCTCTTAGCCCTCTTTCTCCACTCACTTCATTCACCCAGTTGTTAAATCATTGCATTATAGTCTAAAAAGGATTGTTTATATGGTTTTCTGACTATACTTATGACTGTTGTTTGGTTTAGCTTTTTTGTTCATGCAGTTGCGGAAACTTGTCAGTTTCCGCAGGCAGCACAGGTTTCTGCAGCCAACCCAGGATTCCGCAGCTATTTTGTTAAAATCTGTGCTCCAGGTGTCCTATGAAGAAACGAGCTACATGGGCAAGCTCCAGGTGGCGGATACATGGAACGTGTCCCTTCAAATCGGCCAAATCATCCATGGGAGGCCGTGGTCAACCAAAGTCAAAGACAAGGCCAGCCAAAGAGTTCAGCAGTGGCACGTCACTGTCTTTGTAGTATACTTAGGGGGGATAGTATGAGGTACAGAAGGAGGTACCCAAGGGAATAATGTAATAATGGAATGGGTCGTAGTAATAAATAAAGTGGTTAACCCATATCATGTAAGTGTCCACAAGTATTTAGCAATAATGTAATAAGCCCATTGTATTAGATAGATGGTATTAATGGAACCATGGTAATGACCCATGGTATTGTATGTGTGTGGCCTATATAGAGGCTAGAGACTCCCCATGGAGAGAGGTCAAGGAATATTGTATGAACAAGAATATGGCTTGTGAAGTGTTCTCCTTCTTTAAGGAGTTGTATGGTGTTGCCTACCTTAAGGGTTTTGGTCAATAAAGAAGCATTTTCATGTTATATTATTAGGTTGATTTTGTTATTTATTGGGTATATTTGCATTATCATATATTTGCAGGAATTTTTTGGGAAGCGAGTTTGTAGATCAGATCTATAATTTCTGGTCAAAATTTGCAGAATCTAATTGCAGATCTGTGTGTTTTGTGAATAAATACCCAATATGAAAAAAAAAATCAACAAAATCGGAGTCAGAATGAGGGAGATAGCGCTGATTTAAAAATTAGTTGTGTTGTAGAAAGTTTGTGGGGCGACGAGTTTTCAGATCAGATATGTATGTTCTGGTGCAAAATTTCTAGAATATAATTGCATATCTTGGTTCTTTTTGAAAAAATACCCAATTTCAAAAAAAATAATGGTTGAATCAGAGTCCGAATGAGGGAGATATCACTAATTTAAAATTAGCTCTTTTTTTTCAGAAATTTTTGTGACAGCGGGACAGTTGCAGTGCAAATCTAAAATTTCGGTGCCTAGATCAAGATTTATATCACATGAGAAGATGCAAATGGTCATTCCATTTATGAAAATAGGTTATAATAAATATTCTAAGCAATATTGACTGAACTATGGCCACTTTAAATTTTCACCAAGTAAGTGGTTTTTTTCGTGTCATCTAACAAGATGTTTTTTACAGGAAAAGATGATAGCCCTACTATTGAAGAATTCATATAGAGTCAAAAGCTCACATATGGGAAACATTGGAAAGCTTTATTATGGCTTGGTTTGCAAGATGAGGTTGCCAAATGGTGGAACTCACTTGACAACAAGCAGTTGTCCAAACTTTCAAATGAAGAATTTGAAAAACTCCTTTTGGGCAAATGGTCTCATGCTAGAAAGCAGGGGAATGAGACATGTAAGGAGGAGATCATTGTGTCTATAAATCCTACTTGCAAGAAAGATCTTATAAATGTTAATTTGGATAAAAATTGCAGGTTCCAGCAAAACACATTGAAAACACACAGGTTGATAATAAGGATGTTCAAGTTTATAAAGATTTGAAGATTTGTATGGATCAGTATGTATTGCATTATGATTTTTATGCTTCATATATGAATAGTGTGGATGTTGTTTTGGGATACCCTTGGATGGAATCTGTTGGTACTATCAATATTAATGTACATAAGAAATTCCTGAAGCTCTGGTATAAAAAGAAGAAAATTACATTGTAGGATATTTCCATTAAGGCACAAGCAAAGACTATGGAGGCAGAAACACAAAGCTCTAATGACACTGACACATCAGATGATAAGCCTTTTATGGTCATCAACTGTTAATTTTAGGTATGCTCTATGCTAGAGAAATTTATTTAAATTTTCACAGTTAGCAATCACATCAGCATTAAGATAAACTGCAGATAGAACATAAATATAAATCACAGAAGACAAGCCAAGACAAGAGGGCACAGGATGTGGTTCTAGCGAGG
>APFE031733486.1:0-10287 GCA_000404065.3 Pinus taeda
AATTCCATCCATAGCAGGCAAACACAAACTCCCTGAGGTATTAAGATCTGAAATCCAACCTAGAGATTCACCAACTTCATCAACAGAAGCCATAATAGAAGAAGAAGATCCCATATCTCCAACAATAGGAGTAATTTTCCTATCTTCAAATGGAGAACAACTTCTAGCTCAAGAGCTAGAAGTTCCCACTAAAGAAGAGGAAGAAGAAACATATTTTAGCAAACCATTGATAGAGGAACTAGAGGAACTAGAGGAAGCTGAAAACCCAATTTTGGAACCAGAACCCTATATTAGTTCTGAAGAATCTACAATGGCTGGAGAAGGGGAAGGAAATGTACATAATTTGAATGGTGAACAACCTTGAATTGGAGGAGGAAGAGGAGGAAATAGGGGAGGTGGAAGAGATGGAGGAAGAGGGAGAGGGAGAGGAGAAGATATAAATTGAGAAACCCTTGGATTTCTTATCCTCGATGAAGATACAACTGTGACAATGAAAAATATCTCACCCTATGTCCTTCCAAGCTTTATTGGACTGAGTGAAGATACTGAAACATTTCTCTTTGAATTTGAATTCTTTAGTAGATTATATGATTATCTACATGATTCTAAAAAGTTTAAATTATTCCTTGCAACCCTTAAAGATGCAACGTTAAAATGGTTTATGAGTTTAGGAATAAACTCCATAATAACATGGGAACAAATAAAAACTACATTCTTAGAGAAATATAAGGACCGCAGTATGCCCCATGATATTAAGGATGAAGTCTTTGTAATGGTATAGAAAGAAGATGAAAATCCTGAAGACTTCGTTGAAAGATTTTCTTATAATGTTAAAAGGGGAAAAATGAATAATCTAAATGAGGAAACATTGAAAGCTATCTTATTGAAATCCATTAAATATGAGTGGATTTATATTCTCAATCTAATGGGTAAGGGAGGCATTTATAGGTTGTCACTTCGAGAAATTTGTGAGTTATGCATACACATTTCAAGAGGCAAAGCAAGAACTGTGAAAAATCCAAGAGATCCTCTTTTATAAGGGAGTAATAAATCTGCAGCTGGGACAGTAAGTAGAGCAGAATTGGGTAATTTGCTTGATAATTTTAAAATGGATATTTTAGTGATTCTTAGTGAACAAATTGACACCTTTAAAATACAAAAGAAGTGAAAAGTTGAAAATGCTACATTGTCCATTTTTTCCCTGAGTGCAGAAAGAAACATGCCTGGAGAGAATGTCCTCTTCATTTAAAGAGTGTAGAAACTTTCTTTATATGTGCAGAAAATCATGATACAAAATAATGTCCCTCAATACCAGGTCTTAGGGTTTTTCATCAAGAATAAGGAGTACCAAATTAGGTAGACCCTCTTTGTTTTATTGCTAAAAGACCCTAGCATAATCCACAGCCAAATATAACTCAAGGTTTTAACACTCAATCATTTGAACAACCATCACAATCTAATTGGACTACCCCAATTCCTTGGAAGTCTTGGCCACAATCTTGGTCACAAGGATGGAAAAATCCTTATGGAAAGCACTCTCAATACCCTCAATATCCTCAATTTCCACAATTTCAACAATCATATCCTACTTTTCCTCGATAATATTATCCTCAACTAGTTCATCAAACTCGGCCCCATAATTTGAATCCATAACTGTCATTAACATTTTCTCAAAGACAAAACCAATCTCCTACCCAACCACTTCCAAATCCAAATAATAATAAAAACTCACAACTTGTTTACAATATGGAAGGACAAAATTTCTAAACTTACATGATAACTCCACTAGATCTAAATAATGTTCAACTTAGATCTGGTAGAATATTAGAGAAAGAATCCCCATCAGTTTTTATTCAAGAAACTAAAGAAGAAAATATATCTGAAGAAGAGAAGTCTCTTAATGAAAAATAAAAAAATAAAAAATAAGTTACTCTAACACATTCAAATAACTCAAATCCTATTATGGAACAACCTTTAGTAGCTATTTCAAAACCACCTTTTCTTCAGAGATTAAAGATTGATGAAGGGGTAGAAAAATACATTTTATTTCCTAATTATGACATGTTAGATGAACTCAAGAATGTTTTCATAAAAATTCCTTTGCTACAAGTCATTAAGGAAATACCAATTTTTTCAAACAAAATTAGGGAATTGAGCATAAAAAGACCAGGAAGAAAAAGAAAAGAAGTCAAAAGAATCCAACTTGTTGGAAAAATTGCTAAAATCATGATGGGTAAGACTACAATTCAAAAATATCTTGATCGAGGAAGTCCCATTGTGAAAACACACATCAATGGTGTAGATATCCCAAATACATTGATTGATCTAGGAGAAGATATAAACATCACGAGTAAACAAACTATGAATCAATTAGAACTTTTTAATCTTCAATATACACCTACACTATTACAATTGGTAGATATATCTGTAATCAAACTTGATGGTGTACTAGAAGATATATATGTGTCCTTAAATTCTTGGGAATACCCTATCGATTTTATGATTTTGACACCAGAGAATAACTTGGGAGGACATCCATTGATTCTAGGAAGACCATGGCTAGCTACATCTGATTCTTTTTTAAGTTAT
Source organism: Pinus taeda (assembly GCA_000404065.3). Taxonomy (NCBI): domain Eukaryota; kingdom Viridiplantae; phylum Streptophyta; class Pinopsida; order Pinales; family Pinaceae; genus Pinus; species Pinus taeda. Next base: position 2,590 of record APFE031733486.1, read on the forward strand.
AGATCTGGTGATATGTTTATTTCTGATGGGAGCTCAAAAAAGAAATTCACATTGTACCCACCTACAAAAACAACAATAGAAGTTGAAAATGAAGAATGGATAGATGACGATATTGATATAATAAAAATCTTTACTATTTCACAAATAGTTGAGAAATATGAAATTTTGAATTTAATGGAAACAAAAAACCTTCATCATATTGTGAATCTAGTTAGAGTTTTGAAGAACAATGAAATATTTAATATTCATCTTGTCAACTATTCTTGAATTCTATGAAAAAATTTGGAAATTATACAATTGAAATCTTTCAAGGAAAAACTTTTAATATCAATAATAATTTGGAAGAATTTCAAAGGAAAGAATTAATAAACATGTTACAAGAGCATTTCTCTTCCTATGCATGGGAATATACTAAAATGAAGGGAATTGATCTTGATAATTGTATAAATCATATCTACATTGAAGAAAATTCCAAACCAATTCATCAACCTCAAAGAAGAATGAATCCAAATCTAAGGGAAATTGTTAAGAAGGAACTACAAAAACTGTTGAATGTTAATTTCATCTATCCAATATCAAGCAGACAGTAGATTTTGCCCTTAGTAATTATTCCAAAAAAATGGAAAATGGAGAGTATGTATTGACTACAGGGAATTGAATAAAGCCACTTTAAAAGATCACTTTCCACTTCGTTTCATAGATCAAGTTTTAGATACATTGGCAGGAGAGAAATTTTTTTCATTCTTATATGGTTTTAGTGGGTATAATAAAATCCATGTAGCCCAGAAGACCAAGATAAAACTACCTTTACCTTCCCATGGGTAACTTATGCTTACCGAGTAGTTCCTTTTGGATTATGTAATGCACCTACAACATTCGAAAGATAATTATTAGGAATTTTTTATGATATAATTCATGATTGTGTGGAAGTGTATATGGATGATTTTATAGTTTATGGAAATTCTTTTGAAGAATCTCTTAAAAATTTGGAAAAATTTCTCATTTGATATAAAGAGGAAAATCTCTCATTAATCCATGAAAAATGTTTTATGATTTTTACTGAGGGAAATGTTTTAGGACACGATAATTCAAGGAATGGAATTAGGGTAGAAACATCTAAAGCAGAAGCTATTTCTAAATTATCAATTCAAACTTGTCAATGAGAGGTTAGAAGTTTTCTTGGTTTCACTGATTACTATAGAATATTCATAGGAAACTTTACAAAAGTTGCATCTCCACTTTTCAAAGTACTCACAAAAGATAATGAATTCAATTGGAATTTTGATTGCCAAAAGGCCTTTGAAACATTAAAGGAGAAAATTTCTAATGCACCCATTCTTAGACGACCAAACTGGAAACTACATTTTCACATTTCAACTGATGCTTCAAACACAAAAATAGTAGTTGTACTAGGACAAAAGGATTTAACTCCTTATGCCATTTATTACACCAATAAAAATTTGACTCTTGCAGAGTTAAAGTACACTATAACAAAAAAGGAGCTTTTAGTTGTTGTCCATGCCATCAATAAATCCAGAGATTATATTATTAGCTATGAAACCTTCATACATATAGATCATTTTGCAATTAGGTACTTAATCAATAAAAATATCACTAATTAAATATTTAAAAAATGGTTGTTGTTGTTTCAAGAGTTTAACGTCACTATTTTGGATCAACTTAGGAAACAAAAATATAGTTTTTTACTTTTGGTAGAGAATTCAAAATGATAATAATGATGTACTTATAGAAGACAATTTCCCTAATGATTATATTTTTGCAGTATCTACTAAATCACCTTGGTTTATAGATATTGATAGTTATTTGGCTACAGGGAAGTTACCATAATATTTATCTTGTCAAGAAAAAAGGAAGGTAATTCAAATTAGTGCATCTTAATCATGAATAAATGAAGAATTGTATAAAATAGGGCTATATTTGATCATTCGAAGGTGTGTTAGAGAAGATGAAGTACCAGAGATATTTAAAGCTTGTCATGATGAGCCACATGGAGGGCACTTTGCGCACAAAATAACTTCCTACAGTGTCCTCTTAGGATACTATTAGCCTTCCCTTTTTAAGGATGTCAAGGAGTATTTCAAGATATGTGATAGTTGTCAAAGGACAGGGAAACTTTTTCTCTCTGCTGAAATGCCTCTATAACCTCAGATACTTATTGAAACTTTTGAAAACTGGCTCTGGATTTTGTTGGTCCAATTAGTCCACCATCAAGATAGAAAAGGTATAGTACTTTTTGCATTGATTATGTCACAAAATGGTTAGAAGCTAAAGCACTTCCTGTTTCTACTGAAAATGTTGTTGTTTCATTTCTTTTTGAGGATATCTTTACTCATTTTGGTGTCACAAGGGAAATTGTAATAGATTAAGGTACTCAATTCACATTCAAGTTGGTACAAAAGATAAAGAGGAGTACAAAGTCAAACATTGAAAGTCCGCTCCATATCATCCACAAGAAAATGGAAAAGTGGAGTCCACCAATAAATTAATTGAAGCAATTTTCACCAAAATTGTGCATGTACATTAAAGAGATTGTGTAGAAAAGCTTCCAATATCTGTATGGGCATACTCTACAAAATGGAGAAACACTACATAGCATACTCCCTATGAACTTGTTTATGGAAAGGAAGTCGTTTTTCCTATTGAGTTTCAAGTAAAAACGTTCAAGACAATAGTTAAATTAGGTCTTGATGTTTTAGAGGCACAAAGACAAAGAATGGAGCAACTAAATGTAATTGATGAGATAAGACAAGATGCAATCCAAAGAACCTATCTAGTTCAACAATAGATATCCATATGGCATGACAAATTCATAAAAGAAATAAATTTCCTGCCATGAGATTGGGAATTACTGTTTGATTCAAAGTTCAAATATTTCCAATGGAAATTTCAAACTCATTGGCTTGGGCCCTATGACGTTGAAAGTCTTTGATAATGGTGCAGTTAGGATCAGAAATATTGCTGAAGAAAGGATCACCTCTCTTTTGAATGATCATCAATTAATAATCTATGATAAGTCATTAACAATGGAGGAGTTTACCAAACATTTGCAAGACAAAAATGATTTCTAGTTTCTTAAGGAGGATTTTCCTTCTCCTCCAACTTGATACATAAGCCTTTTTCTTTTCTAAAAATAAATAAATTAATAATAATAACATAAAGAAAAAATTGTATAAACATGAAAACCAACACTCTTGGCATGTTTGTATAGACAATTTAGGGTGAAAACCAAGTAATTTTGGCATCCTAAATTATCTTTTAGCCCTCTTTTTCTTTGTAGAATAAAATAGCTAGAGAATTGCTAAGAATTTGTAGCTTTGATATAATTATGTAGCTGATGTTTGATAGGAACTACTAATTGGAGCAATTTGAAGAGATGATCAAATCCATCCTCAGAAGCAACTAAAGGAAATACAAAAAAAAGAGCAATGAAATATTAGAATCATCAATACAAAAGGTATGCAAATATTTAATTTAATAATAAGGGTCAAAACATTACTGTATGAATTATATGGATAATATACTGTCGGTTCAAAAACCACCATTTCCAAAAGTGAGATGAAAATATCTTGTCATATCAAATAAAAAGTTGTAAAACACCCATTCACCCCTCATCTTTACACAACACTCATTTAAAATTCCAAATTTATTGTTGAAATTGCCCAACTCACATCCATTCACACCTTAATGCCCACTTCACTTTTTTTCCCCTCGCTCTCATTTATACTCTCACCAAACACATTATCTCTAAACCCTGACCCATACCCTGTCAAGAAGAAAATTATGAGGTAACAATTCTCAACTGTGGGCATCATAGTAAGAACATAAAGAAATTGAAGAGAATTCAGGGAAGGATATCTGTAGGTAAAGTAAATACTGTAGAAATCACAGTGGCTAGAGTTCGTGGAAAATTTTGATGGTTTTAACAAGATATAACCAAATAATTTGCCAGAGCTTTTGATGCCGTAGAGGTTGAAATTGGAGACATCAAGTTTGCAGTGACATAATCTCTTATTGTTGAAGTTACCAGACTGTCAAGACTTGGAGAGAAATGGTTTAAGAATAGGGGCATTAAACGAGAAGAATGGAGACTTTCTTGAAAAACCCAATTATGGATATCACTATTTTTAAGAAAGGAATTGCTAGTACAACACTTAAGGGTAAATGGATAAATTTGTTGCTTGTAATTCAGAAATTTTTCACTTGTGAATGAATATTTGGTTCTATGTTCTTTTACCACATTTGTTTGATGATGCATTTTCTCGAAGAAAATGAAACCAAACTTCCTTATTTTCTATTAAATAGCTTAATAAAATTTTTTGGGAATGTTTAGAAAAGGATCCAATTCATAGAAAGCACCATCTATCACCACAAGCTTATAAGAATACTCATTGAATTTCATCTTGAAAGACTAGGAGATAATTGGGATAGCTTCCTAGTTAGAAATCATTTTAAGGAGGAGGATCGAGAGCCACATAGTAGTATAAAAGAAAAAAGAGGAAGGAAGAGAACATCTAAGAATCCTATTAAGAACTTACCTAAAAAACAACTACAAGAATAGTTAGAAGATGAGACTCATATTGTAGAAATTTTATGAAGCCTTAAAAGGAAATCTGTTGGAAGAAAGAAAGCCAGTAAAAATGAAGAAAGCACATCCAAGAAAATAGAGGAAGCTAAAAGAGAGAAGAAAAGTGTTAAAACTAAAAACCCTCTTCCATAAAATATAAGAAGAAGTTCCAAGCTTAATAAAAAACGATATCGAAAATCTACATATGTTGTTAATTTGGAGGAAGAAGAGAAAATGGAAGCTCCATCACCTACTGTCATCTCACTTGTTCATAGTCCAAACCAAAAAACACTAGAAATAGATCTAGTACAAGAAGAAATCTATGACTACATTGAGTTTCTAGAGAGGAGAGCTGTAAATAAGGAGTCTTGTTCTATAGAACATGAAAAAGAAATCTAGCCTAATAGTCCAAAAGAACCTCCACTCGTGAAAACTCTGAAAAAAAAGAAGTAATTGAGTTAGAGACACTGAATATACATCTTAATAAGGAACATGAAACATTAAAAATGCAGAATGAGATACAAAGGAGTGAGAATGATTACATTCTTTTACATATGGGCTTATGGTATGAAAAGAACAAGAAGTTAAAGAAAACGAATGAATCTCTAAAAAGGAAGGTCGTGAGTCTAAAATTTAGGATTTTGATGAAGAAGCCTAGAATGATAGTTGCAAGAAAGAGGATAAGAATGACAAACTTGGATGTTCTAGCCCAAATTTCTGAGCAAGAGCAGTGATAGAGAAAGACTTCCAGTTTTGAATTTTTGCATGAGGACATGTAATGGCCTCTGTGTGGGGGAATGTTTGGCCTCGTGATTGCTTCATTTTGACACTCTCCCTTACCTATTTTCCATTTCCTTGACCATCATCATCAACTCAATATGCATCAAACTACAAGGTTTTCGAAATGGTAAGGTATTCAATTATATTACCTTTCATATTTAATCATTTTCCTTATTATTGAGTTAATATTTGTATTGGCTACCGAATTCGCACGATTTAGCAGCTAATCTTTGTTTCTATAGGCAATTCCATGGTTTACCAGGATCAGAGGTGCCAACAAAGAGGAGAAATATATGGATAACTGGAGATTGATCCCTTTAATGATTTCCTCCTATTCATCTGAGCCAAATCATCAAAATGATTTTGCGATTGTGTAGTCAAAGGGTAAAGTCAACTTGGTTGCTGAACAAGTGAATGAGAGTCCAAAATTCCTATGCTTCATGATTTTCCTTTCCTAATAGAAAATCATGAGCAACGATATCTCGATATTTTTTACAAGCTTAATTTAGAACTATGCTAGCTAAGGTAGGTTTAAAAGCCTCGAACAGTTATTGACACAGGCTTCTATAAATACTGTACATCAAACATGAACAAGAGGTTAATTTATGTATGCGACAATAAGGTTTTAAGACTTTATTTTTACTGTGGTAATGAAGAAAGTTATATGGATTTTTGATGCATAGATGACTGTTCGATTGAAGTTCTATGACTCCCTATATGTGGAGGGCCCCTGCAAATAGTGAAGGTTATGCATTTTCATAACTTTTCTTTATCGTTTATTGCAGTTATTCATATGTTTTAGAATCGTTTTGCAGTCTTGATTTCAATCAGATAACAATAGAAATATTTCATTAATCGTTCATTTTTCAAGTTGATTTATAACTATGCTAATGATAGTGTAATCATTTTTCATAGATTTCCTTATGATTTTAGAGTGTTTCATTTCAGAGCTTCATAAATTTCTTTATAGTTTCATTTTATAATATTTCATTTCAAGGAATGTGTGATTTATTTATTGTTTTCATTTCAAAGCATGAGAGATCGATAATAAGTAAATGTGTGGTTTTCATTTTGAATAGAAGTTAATTTCATTTTGGATTTTATGCAAAGGATTGCTAGAATGTTCAATAATTTGGCTTTTAGAGATTAAAAATGTGTTGCAATAGATGAGTTAAATTTTCTTAGTGAGATAGTGTGAGTTTGCATTAAGTTTAATGTTTCAAGTGTGAAGAGAATTTTTGATTTCATTAGAAAGAAGTAGGAAAATTTAATGTGTTAAATCCATTTCCTTTGAAGAGTAACATAGGAATAAATTACATCCTTAGAAGTAAATTTAAATAACTCAATCATGTGCATTAATAATCTAATTTAATAAAAAGGACTTTTAAGATATATAGTGCACTTACACTTCACAAATTTACCAACTTCGGTCGATAATTAATGTAACAATTTAAGACAATTAAATTAATAAACACTTGGTCAATCATGGTCCAATGTCACATTGTGACAAATATTGTCTCAATATGAAAATCATGGTCAACCTTTGTCAACCATGGCCATCCCTCATCAGTCATGGTCGACCATGGTCCAACATTACATTGTGACAAAGATTGTCTTGATATGAAAATCAACCATGGTTTGACATGGTCAACCATGTGTATCTTAGTGTTTAGAATGTTTATCTTAGGGTTTATATACCTTGGGTTTAATATTAGTCAACCATGGTCAACCATATTTTATAAAGAATTTTATGAAAGCTCCATCTTAGATGCCTTTACCTTCGCCAAGGTTGAAAGAATTTTTAATTACAGCTTATCAAAGAAAGCTAAAAAACTGAGTAACCTAAGAAACCTTCAGAACACCATTAATCCCACAGCGCTAGCTAAAGGAATCGGCCAGAAAAAGGAGTTCTCCATAGCGCAAATGAAATTGTCAGACCATACAACACCAGAAAAAAGCAACATGACTATAGTTAATGCGCAACAAGAAAAAGACTCGGTCAACAAAATGCAGGCAGAAACTTCTCCCACACAGTCAAGGAAAATCGGTTCCAGCAATGCTCAGACATCGCACAGACTCTCAAAGATTATAAGAAATATAACCCCGCAGGTAGATGCCCCCAGGCAGATAGAAGATCCAGCGAATGACAATGGCCCCCAGCGTGTTGATCTCAGCGTGATGACTATAGATAACGCGCAGCAAGAAAGAGACTCGGTCAACAAAATGCAGGCAGAAACTTCTCCCACACAGTCAAGGAAAATCGGTTCCAGCAATGCTCAGACATCGCGCAGACTCTCAAAGATTATAAGAAATATAACCCCGCAGGTAGATGC
>APFE031733499.1:0-29214 GCA_000404065.3 Pinus taeda
AGAGTTTGTCTTCACCTCAGCTCTGATACCATGTAAAGTTTTGTAGATGTTCTATGCTAAGAGCAATTTCACTTTTTCTCACAGCAATCATACAAGTAGTTAAGCAAAATGCAGATAGAACATATAAGCAGATCTTACAGAAGACAAATCAGAAACAGGAAAAATGTGTGTGTTCGTTTCGGCGGTCAACAGGATGCTTCAACAAGCAAAGTCTCCTTGGGTCAGCCAGCCCAGCATGTGTCACAACAACCCTCCAACCAGTAGATGAGTCAACCCAAGTCAATTCTACAAAAGTCAACGCTGTCCTGAAAAGTCAACGCAGGGGCAGCAAGCTAAAAGTCAACGCAGCAGCAAAACGGTCAACCCTTTGACCTCGATTTTTGTGCTAGGTAGTACGGCCTTCAAAAATCGAACCTTCCACAAGTTTTCAGCTTGATTGGACCAAGCGTTGACCAAAGTTAACGCTGGTCAAACTTTCTGCAAAACCCTAGCAGCAGAAAATCGTACTACAACTCAGCCGTACGGTCTGTGCTCTTCGTCCTTCCCACGTGTGGCTGAAATTCGTCCTCCAAGTAGCTCGTACTCTTTAGGATGAGAGAGGAAGATGTGAGTTGTGTTGTGATGAAATTCTCTCCAACTTTTCCTGTATTTATATCCATCAATGAGGGTGTGTGACACATCTGTTGGGCATGTGAGCCTACATTACAAAACTGGCCGACCTTGCACATATAATTTATTAAGAATAATCAATTCAAAATATAAGTTCTGCTCATCGGATTAAGACTATTTTATATGGATTTTACACCTCTCAGAAAGAGGAATCCAACAAAAATATTAGCCTCTTAATCTGAGCATCAGAACATGGAGTTTGGACGTAGTTGTCCAAATTTAACAGGTTTGCCCATCATAAATAAGCTGACATGTTAGTGAAGCATTGTGTCTTTTTATTGAGTCGACATGATTGTCCTTTAGTTATTTAATTCAATTTGAGGCCGACATGACTGCATTTTTCATCGTTTTGCTTGTTGCCTTCTTCAATAGGATTGTGCTTATCTTGGAGGGTTGTTCTAGACACTAGGTTGACTCATATACATTACATATATGCTCAAGAAGAGCTCTTTACACATGTCTTTTACTCTTTGACTTTCCTAGACCTATGGAATGAGCAAGAAACTCATTCGTATAATTTATAAAATAATATTTCTTTTTCTTGACAAGTACAAAGATCAAAATTACATTGACGAATATCAAACCTCGTTACACTTCTCTTCAACACTCCCTTTTAACTAGGGAGGTATTTACAATGGTACTTGGTTATTCTCAATCTAAAGAATTTCTCATAAGAAGAATCGGATTGGTAATCCCATCTGTATAGCACCATATCAACCAACATTGTCATAGTGCAAGGCCTTGAATAACAACTCCATCTCTCTACAAGACCATGAGCTACAATGCTGGCGAGACCAATGATTTATAGACACCTTCATCATTGTCTCTCAAGGTACATACCCACCCGGGTGTTCACTGAGTATGACCTTCTAGGACTATTCTTATCTTGCGTTCCCAACCCTCAAAGAATATCGGTCCTCTTGCCTACTCTTATCTTGGATGCCCTACACATCCTCAAAGAGTATCAGATGCCAGATGATTACCCAACCCTCCATTCTTTCTTCCTATGTGAAGACAAGAATGTTGTGTCTGTCATGTGTCTACATTTCCATTCATGGCCTTCACCTAGACTTACGACTGTTAGTCCTAGTCTAGTGCATGACACATGAAATAAAAAAACACAGTTGTCACTCCTTTGTAATCAGGGGTGATTTAATTCAAGCTCTCTCTTGATCAGGGACCTGTCAAAGCTCCTTCTTAACAAGGGACTCTTCTTTTCATTAGCAACTTCTTTGTGGGTCCTTCCACTGCTTGATCAACTTCTTTCCTTAATGTCATAGAATTCAGTTGAGCTTCTTCCTTGTAGGGCATCGGCCATCGATCACTTTCCTTCTCAATTCACTATGTCATTCCTTTCTTCATGGAAAGTGGCCTTCTTGATACATATTTGGAACCTTTGTCATGTAGCTACTTTTTTCCCATCATGCTTCTTTCAGGAATCTCCATCCACCACATGAATGCCAGTTGTACTTGTACTTACAATTCTTGTTCCTGTAGCCTTGCATGCACTCATCCAGATATTATTCAAGAAATCAAAACATAACATTAAATTAAATCGTACCTTACTAGATGGCTCTTCATCATGACATCTTCCTATAGGTATTAGCATCTTGCATTCATGTTGACACATCTCCCAAAGATATCCATTGTCAAAGGTCTACATCTTTTCATCAGAGTCTTCATATCTTTCCGGGAGATTTTCTAGTCAAGTTCTCTTGATCTTTTGGATGTTGATTTCCTTCATCAGGGTTTCATATCCTACGATCTCTTCCTTCCTTACACATTCCATTCCCAAGTGCCTTTTAATCAGAGTTTCTTAGTTGTGATTAGCCACTTCATACTTCATATGAGGACATATTATGTTGATTTCGTCTAGTTTGTCTTATGCCTTCCGGCATCCTTTCAGAGGAGGAGATCCTTTTTCTCTTGTTCATGTTTCTCAAGATAAAAGTAGTGATCCATGTTACCTGCAACCATATGACATGACATTATAATTTTAAATACAAGCATACATACCTTACTTTACCTTTAGGTCATTGAGGCTTCTTCTAGCAGCTTCCTTGATTGAAGAGATCTTCAATCCCTTCATCTGCTTCATGTCATCACATCATCATCTCATGGATTCCATAAGTTGGAGTTCTTGTTGAAACACTTGCTTCCTCTCTAGATTAGTGAACCCTACGATGAGGATTCCATCAGAGAATTTTGAGGATCTTGTGTATCCCCAACTGGCAGATGTGTCCTTTTTGACTTGATGTATGATGAGCCTTGTCGTAGATGACTCCTTCCTTCAATGTCCACAGAGGTTTCCAAGAGCTATATCCTTCATGTTTTGTCTGTCATAGATTTTGTCCTTCATGATTTCCATGGTGATGTCACGAGCTCTTGTTTCGGATGCTTCCATGATGCTACGATGCATCTTATCATCATTGTCATATCTTATAACAAAAGCTTATGATAGGACCCTCTTGTGTGGGATACTATCCCAATCATAGAGATTTGTTACTCCCTCTCTCCTTGGCCCTTTTTCTTCAGCGTCCTTCATCTGTTCGGTGATATGAGCTTCCATCATTTTAGCTATACCTGTTCTGCCTTGATTGAGGATCAAACTTTCCTTTCTACACATGGTTGAGTTCTTTTAACCTTCAATATTTTTGTCATCAACTTGTCTTTCTCTATCAATCATAGAGACCACAAGTTGTTGAATGAGGTAACCTTCTTGTTCATGGACATTTGTTACCTTGCCTATTAGTTAGAATGATGATGATTATCTTCCTTCCTAGATCTTGTAGATGAGATCTTATGAAGATATCCTACATCCCTTGATACCCTTTACTTTCATGTAGATCAAATTTCATGTGACCTTCTTCATTGCATCTTTAGAGAATGAGTTTATCATCTACATCACTTTGATGTCTCCAATATTGCTATGTGAGGGGATCTTTCATAACCATCCCTTTCCATAAATTCAGAGGAGACCTATTGATATGTTTAATGACTTCAACTTCTTAGAGGAATACGACTATCCTCCTTCTTCATGCAAGGAATCTTGCTGACGCATCCAATCTATAGATGTCCTTGTAATCATGAAATCATTTAACCAAACTTAATTATAGAATGAAAAGATACTTACTTGTCATGTGAAGATGAAATCTTCACCTTGATCATGTTGGAACTTGGAAGTGGTTGAAGCAGATGCATTGATGCTTCCTCCGGATGAGATCCTTGTTGTATTGATAGGAAGATTGCCTTCTTTGCCTTCGAGTTACTTTGACTTATACATCTGACAAAATGTTGATGTAATTGGGATGACACTGCATTGCTATCACATAAGTAGACCATGGAACCTTGTAGTATTCAACATTGTGTAGAATCATAGATTATTGAGGTCGTTTGCCATGATGTATAGAGACCCATTAGTTGGAATTGCTGTATCATAGGACTTCTTCATTTTATATTGAGTACTGTTTATACAAACTTCTATATACATGCCCTTGAATATATATATCATCAAGCTCTGAGAATCCGAGATGTCAAGACTGCTCCTTTTATAGAAAGGATTCAATCTGAGGTTGACATCTTCATATAGTGGCACCGAGACTGTGGGTAGAATGGGACTTGTAAAATAAATGTCATCTGGCTGTGTATATCAGAACTGAACTGCTGTATGAGCTCTCCTAATCGAGTCTTCTGCCTGTCATCATTTGCATCTTTTGTCCGAGTTTTTTGAGGCTGAGAATGTGGGAAGAATCCGAGTATAGGTCATCAAGTTGAGAGATACTGTAATTCAAAACTGTGACATTGTATACTGCTGTTGTAGACTGATCCTTGAATGTCTCTTTTAGCTGCCCTTCCTTTGACTTTAGCACCTTAGCTCTGATACCGTGTTGAAGAATCTAGGGCAGTTAGCATTAGTAAGATTCCTCTAGACTTGATAACAATTTGTCTTAGCTTGATCTTCTTCTTATTATTAGTTTGTGTGTTTACTTCATCAAACTGCTACCAAAACAAAGAGACAAGAACTCAAGAAGTTGACATTCTGCCAGGGCCAAAACCTCTCCCTCTTGGAGAGGAAAACCCACATGTAATTCTTCTTATAGAGATTCCAATTGACGAACACCAAGACCATGACCCTTGACCTATTAGGCCACTCCAAGACCAAGACAACAATCCTCTTCTTTGTCACTGCTGAAATCATCATCACTGCTGCTTCACTGAGGTCATCATTACTGTACCTTGACTGAGATATTCATCATAACAATGAGATCATTGCTACTGCACCATTGCCATACCTTTACTAAGATCTTCACCTTGTAATTCTGTCTCCATTAGGATCATGACTATATCAAGATCATAATTGTGTCCAGGATGAATGCCAAGATAGAGTGTGATACTGTGGGATCACCAAGATCCTTGTCATCACTGCTACCCATCCGAATTTACAGTCCTGTACCCATCCGAAATTCAGTCCTGCACCCATCCAAAATTACAGTCCTGCACCCATACGAAATTACAGTCCTGCACCCATATGAAATTTCAGAGATGTCCGAAATTCTGTCCTTCTGTGGTGACCCTAGCTGGGTATATATAGTGGTTTTCCCATCATAAATAAGCCGACATGTCAGTGAAGTGTTGTGTCTTTTTATTGAGCTGACATGACCGTCCTTTAGTTACAGTCCTGCACCCATACGAAATTACAGTCCTGCACCCATATGAAATTTCAGAGATGTCCGAAATTCTGTCCTTCTGTGGTGACCCTAGCTGGGTATATATAGTGGTTTTCCCATCATAAATAAGCCAACATGTTAGTGAAGCGTTATGTCTTTTTATTGAGCTGACATGACCGTCCTTTAGTTATTTAATTCAATTTGAGGCCGACATGACTGCATTATTCATCGTTTTGCTTGCTGCCTTCTTCAAGAGGATTGTGCTTGCCTTGGAGGGCTGTTCTAGACACTAGGTTGACTCATATACATTACATATATGCTTAAGAAGAGCTCTTTACACATGTCTTTGACTCTTTGACTTTCCTAGACCTAATGAATGAGCAAGAAACTCATTCATATAATTTATAAAAATAATATTTCTTTTTCTTGACAAGTACAAAGATCAAAATTACATCGACGAATACTGAACCTAGTTACACTTTTCTTCAACATCTGACAATCCAGTTGTAAAGAATATCCCTGATAGAAAGATAATTGAGGTTATCTCACACTATCACTGGAAATCCTGGCTGATCCAACCACTGAATGAGCTGCCCCTAGCTGCCTCTGCTCAGTCACTGCGTCATACCCTCTGGGGACAACGTTACCCCTTTAGTTGATCAATCTGTTGCTCAGGAAATTCGATTTTCACCTCTCAAACTCACACCCCAACTACCGGCTTCTGCAATCAATTCCTTCAACTGATTTTTGGATTCCCTCTTGGCTTCTGCGCTGCCTCTGCGTGGCCCTGCGTTAGCCTCTCTATCTTTGCGCTGCTACTGTTGGATCTCTCTTTTCCTTCTCTGCTATGTATTCTTCGATCGAGAAAGATCTCCCTTCGGTCACTATCCCTGCCCCTCTCTGCAAAAGATCACTATCAAAAATTTCTCCGATAGCTGCTTTGCTTCAGAAAATTGAACTTCTGATCTTCTCTTTGTGTGTATTTTCCAAGTGCCCCTCAAGCCTCTTCTTATATCTTTTTGTTGGACAACCAATGGCCCAGATTAACTTCTAATCAATGGCTTAGATCATTTTGGCTTGATCTTCGTCTTCTTCTAGAAGTTTCATCCACAATTAGATTATAGCCATTAATTATTTTAATTTCCTAAGTTTAGACTTAGGGTCCCATTAAAAGTAATTAATTATTTTAATGAAGCTATGTCTGAGTGGAATTTCCCAAAACAGTTTCTGGGTATTGGAGAATGCATGTGTCTAAACCTCCCTGCAAATTTTGAGACTTAGAGCACATCTGATGCTACCAGAAATAAACAATGGGGAAACAAGTATGATATATATATGTTTAAGTCACATGACACGAGACACAGAGGACATGTAAATACGAGTATTCGGCATGAGACACAACGACCCTAGAAACAGGACACGAGGGACACGATATATCTATATATATATTAAAAAATAATGAAATATAGTGCCTGATCCATATGTTTTAGAAATTAGAGCATCTACAGATATGAATCATGATGATATCTATTTAGTATTTAGTACAAAGATATGCATTCATCAAGAAGAAAACATGTATTCTGGTTGACAAGCTCTAACAATTAGTAGCTTATTCTTCCCATAGACAACTATCAATAATCTACTCTCTTGAACTGTTGCCTTATAAACAACTATCAATAATCTACTCTCTCGAACTTGTTGCCTTATGGTGACATCATGTTGGTTGAGATTCTTATCTGTTGTTCTTTTCATACATCATTTTGCTTGTTTTTGCTGAAAACAATAATAATGGGACACTAAATAGTGCTCCCAATTTCACAATTAGGAAAATCTAGAAAAATACTAGTATCTCTCTATTTCAGGTAAGAGAGTGAAAACAATTTCATGAAAATGAGTAGATAGAAGTACATCAATACTAAATAGCATAATGGATAAACAAGAGAATGGCGAATTTGTTAGATACAAGTAGATTCATCGCATGATGTATGGTGATTTTTTTGAAATTGATCTCTTGCTATTCCAGGGGTTTGTTCTGATGCAGCGATTTGAAATTAGAGATGCAATTTTCGTGGCGATATATCAATCATAGACAGGCACTATTCTAAACAATTATCACTCCTGTGGAGTCCAAATGGATCTTCCATAGAGTCACTATGGAGAAACCGCTGATTTATCCCACTTTTTAATTTTTGAAAAACTCAGGAGTGCTTTACATCTACAAACATATATGTAGATACACATTCAAACATATGCTTATGCGTATGTATTCAGATATGAATGCAAAATCTATATGTATGATACAATATTAGTAAGACAAAGATAAATGATGACATCTACAAAATCATGTTCATTGAACCTTTATATTAAAATAACTTTTAAAACATAATAAAGTAAATACAAAATCATATCAAATTCTATTACAAAACAATGATCCAGGACATGACAGCAAACAACTCAGTGAGGTTGGAAAGTGAGAGTATGACATGGACTTGACAAGAAGTCAGCAAAAACATGGTCAATCTCATTAGTCATTTGGCAGAATTCCTTGCACTGCACAACAAATTCGATTTTGGCGGCGAACAACGACAAAAAAAACCCAAAAATAAACCCAAAAATAAACCAGGTCGCAGTTTTAAATGTCACTTTTCGTGGGACACATGTCCTAAGAGCCAAAAACGTTAGGGAACGTTTTCGCCATGTCCAAAACACGTGTCTCGATTGGAGGAGACGGAAAAAAACGTTTTCGACATGTGAAATACGGGACACGAGAACCTAGGGACGTGTCCTGTGACTTAGATATATGGTTATATTTGCTTGTTTTTACAATGAAAATCTTGCGTGGAAACCCTTGGGCACTTCCTCGCATTGTGCTGATGGTACTCAATGTAAACTTGTTGGCGTTGATTACAATGCTTGACCCAATAAGGACATCAAGTGAGGCACACAATAGAGGCAGCTAGCTCCTAGGATTGACCCCAAAGTCTCTGACATGAAGCTTGAAGCGCTCAACCACTCGAGTTATTCCACTAGGTAATATGATGCCTCCTACATGAAGCATAGACACTCAATTACTCAGGCCAGCCCACCAGCCCAAGGTTGCCAGAGCGCAGAGCAGAGCGGTGGCATCAATTTAAAAGACATGCATAAAGCCAAATTAGTTGCAAAATATGAAAACATCCATATTTGTACATTAACGAATGTAGAAATGGTTTCCACAGTACGTTAATGATTAATCTTTCAAGCACTGACCATCTATAATCGAGATTCTACCTATTGTAAACAAACATACAAATTTTTAAGCCACGTGAAAGAAAGTGGACTGTTAACTTATGGAATGAAATAGGTTATCTAGCAACTATCAACAATAACATGACCAAATAGTTATGTTTACAAAATAGGCCATCTGCACACTGAAGTATGAACATTGAAAGGTCCAGTCATTCTAGTGTTCAAGCAATAAACTGAGCTAGTTGCTAAACACCTCCCTATAGAAGAAATGTTCACCAATTGTGAAAGCACCGATGTTGCCAAGTGTTGTAGCTGTGGAGTAGCACTGCCATTTTTGTTCAACCACTCCTAGGTAAGTAATGCTACACCATTGCTTATATTTGGATCCTTATCATTAGAATTGTTATTGCAAGTCTAACACCCTAGTGCAAAGCCTCACTAAGCTATCTATATTGAGAGCAACGAGAGTTAACACTGTCACCTCAGCAACTACACCCCTCGTTTTTGTGGTTGGATAGTTGAGACATTTTTCATTGATGTCAAAGCAAGGGCCAGCTCATGAATGCTATGAAATGGTCATAAAATCCTTCATTAGTTCTGCCAAAAAATAATGAAGCAATTAGAAATAACACCTAAGGCATCAACTATAATGTTGAGGTGAAAACAATCTATATATCAATACACATCCTTCTGGTAGCTACAAGGACACGTCCCTTGCAATCAAATTTATAAGAGATCCTTAGCAACTTATCCAAGTTTAAAAAGCCAGGTTCTATAGAGAAGAAACAAAGCATCACAGCTAAAACACACGTCTGTACAGAAATAAACATTGATCCAACCCTACAACAACCAATTTTGGGGAGAGTGGAGTTCTTCATTTGCAAAAATTTGTATACGAATTAGTGGGACCAACTACCATAACTAATATCGACCAATATGAATGCTGCAAGGTTTATTAAAGATTTCACAGTACCAGCTATTGCAATTAAATGCCATGGGATAATAGCACAGAAAGGATAGAGTATATTATAAATTCTACAAATGTCAAAGGGCCGCAGTTTTGCTAGTTGTCATGCATGATAAGCATCTTCTCTGGTAGCTGGATCGAGACTAAAAGACTTGGATTTATGAGATAGTGCAGGTAAAGGTTAATATTACAAGTCGGCTCCTCCATTAATAAGTTGGTCCTCAACAGACATGTCATTTCACCCATGTGCAGACTTATATAAATACACATAACAACTCCTCGATTCACCTATTCAACTAGGTGAAGTAAGCAAAAAGATCTCAGACCTGTAGGAGGATCAGAAGTGTTAAAATTGGCAGCCAGGGAGAAATTGCCATAAGAAACCCCAAAGAGGGTTTATATTGGTCATAAGGAAATATTAGTATTTGATTTTTATTAAAGTAAGAAAAATATATATTTGAATATCATTGGGTAAATTTGAATCTGAACTTTTTACCGCCAAGAATTCTAAGAAGGCCTCAAAATAGGAACCCTATCGAATTATATATAATAAGGGTTTTTGTGACTCATTTAGACACAGATTATGGATAAGGAACTCGTTATATATTCTGTGGTTCGAATATATCTAAGGTTCAATTCTCACATCGGAGAATCACACCTGTGTACTCGGTAGCACCATGGCTTCTTGATATTCTGGACTCACTCTTATATTTTTATGGTGGCTTGCTCTAGGTTATGGTATGAGGCTCCCATGCTTATATCCTATGATTTGTATATTGTCTATAGAAGCTCGCTTGTCTTGCTAAGGCTCGCATATGTAATGGATCGCACTACAGGTCAAAGGCATCACATCTTTTGTTGACAAATTCGCTCTTGGTAATGGAACAGAACTCGATCTTGGTGTTGAACCAGAATACGCTCTAGGTAATAGAACAGAGCTCCCTCTTGGTAATGGAACAGATTTTGCTCTTGGTAATGGAACAAATATCGCTCTC
Organism: Pinus taeda; assembly: GCA_000404065.3. Lineage (NCBI taxonomy): Eukaryota > Viridiplantae > Streptophyta > Pinopsida > Pinales > Pinaceae > Pinus > Pinus taeda. The sequence continues at coordinate 10,527 of APFE031733499.1, forward strand.
AGAACTTCTGGTATGGTATAAATGTAATGGCAAGATATTGTATCTCTAGTTTCAATGTAATGAACTTGCATCCTCTGTGTTATATATGGTTTGTCTGCACCATTAGTTGCACACATCCCCTGCATTATATGTATGGCACTAACTCTTAGTTCTTCTCAGTTATATAAGAAATCGATACACAGTTATATAAATATATGGCAGCGATACATTCTTCCTTTGCTTTTCTCTGTGATTCTATTGCTTTCAGAGTTTCTCTGCTTATATGTGGCATCATTGACATCGATACATAATAAGTATGGCATCCTTTGAGTTGTATGTATGACTTTAGCATCACTAGTGTTTCTCTGCATTATGTATGGCACAATTTCTCTGCATTTGACACTGGCTCACAGTCATCTCTAGTGTCTAAACAGCAGTAGTATGGCATAACAGTATTGGCATAGCAATATAGGTATGGTTGGCATGATTGTTCCTATGCAGTATGAATGGTATCCTTGAATAGTTTAACGCAAGTTGGAAGCTCTCTCTGCTCTGTCGGCTGTTAGCCTTTCTGACTTTCCTTCTTACAGGGCACGAATGGGAGCCTTTCTTTCCTAAGCTTGAATGTGGCGAGAAAGACAACCAGAAGAAAAAGAAAGGTAAGAAACCACCATAAGCGAGGGTATCATTCGCACGACTAAAAGAAATTTAGCTAATTGACGGCATGCTAAGGAGTAGTTCAGGTGACAGTTGTCAGTGCCTTGTAATGGACAGTGCGTATGATAGATATCACATTGCTTTGTGACAACTATGACAGTGACCTTGTAACAGTACGACAGTGGCTTTGCATGACAGTCTGATAAGTGACAGTATGACTATGCATTTGTGACCTTGGCAAGCATGATGATGATGAAAGCGATGGTAGGGTAAACTTCTTGGCAGAGATAAATGGCCTGATGATGAGGCAGTGATGTATACAAAGTCCTCATGACAGCTTGATATGGTCTGCTGGTAGATTGATCCTATGTGATATCCCCTCTAATTAAAATTACCAGGCAGCCACACCAATTTTGCAATTTTGTCTAAGGTTATTAAATTTTGGACTCACAACTTACGAAAAGTGGGTAAATGCAAAGGAGGAATAATTTTTGATTAAGAAGGGACCCCACTATAGGAGAAAAGGGGAAATCGTGGCATTAGTGGGATGTGGGGGCCACTCCAAGAGGGAATACACACCTTTTGGAGAATTCGATTTGGAGAGAGAAGAGGGAAGAAGGGAGTTTGACGTGGTGGAGTCCACAAGGGAAGAAGGGGCAGCAAATTACAAATAGAAGGAGAAACACTCATTTTGGGACTTTTTGCTCATTTGACAACCAAACCATTGTTTGCTCAAGCTGTTCAGCTGAGTCAATAGACTGTTGTTCAGCAGACGAGATCTCCAAGTGGAAATCTCACCCTATCTTCGGTGGACTTCGAGTACCATCCATAGGAGGAGTTCCATTTCATATTGCAGAGCTGTTCTGGTGATTATTCAGGCAGATTTGTGAGTCTTTCTCAATAGACTGGACGCAAAAAGAGAGTACACACTCCCAGGGGAAGGCAGTTGTGGGGCAGCATTTTTGTTTGGCCTTTCATGAGAGGATTGGACTCCAAATTGCTCGAGTTTTGGGGGCTGATTGGGCATATTTCTGGAGGGCTTTTGCTGTAGCTTCATCACCCATTTCCAATGACCACGTGGGCTTGTGCAAAGGCTTTCCTTGAGCCACACATGGGAGTTGAGATGGTGGGCATTTGGAGCTGAGTTGAGCTGGTTTTGGAGGAGACATCCAAGGAGAAATTTTGCTAGCATTTGGCATCATTTTTGGAGGACAGAGCAGTGATTGCTTCAGGTGGGCCAAAATTCCTAGTTATTGGAGCACGTCGAAATTGGGGGTAATTTCAGGGGTCAGAATTAGGCCAAACCCTTTCTAGGTTTTGGTGGGTTATTTGAGAAGAGTCTAGGGTTAATTTCTCGGAATTTTCTGAGCATTAGAAATGGTCCAAACAGCAGATTCTTCCATCTAGCAGTGTAGTTTTCTTGGGGCCAGTACAGATCATTGTGGAGGCTTCTCTTCAACACTTGGGCAGCAATTTTTCATCACCTGGGACTTGTTAGCTTTCTTTGAGCAAGCACAGGTGCACCTTAGTACTCCATTCTCATATTGTACCCCATTTGAATTATAATGAAAATGGTCCATATTGACCTAGTTTGTGGAGTATTCCTAGGTATTTAATTTTGTGTTGCACGTACTTTGTATGCTTTGTTTATCACTGTTAATTTTCCACTAGGAATATTACAGTGGTATCAAGGCTTTGATCTTGGCTCAGTTGTGGGATTATTTCTATGACCTTGGAGGACAAGTAGAATGTTACCTACTGGAGGCAGAGGTACCAGAGTAGGGAAAGAGAGTTGGAAATCACCCCTGACACTGAGATTCCAGAGTAGGAAGTGGAGGAGGTAGATATGGGGGAGCCGAAGAGAAAAGAGGAGGCAATGCTTGATAGCCTCTTGAAGGCCCTAAATGACTTGGCCAAGGGACAAAAGGAGATGTTGGAGGAAATCAAGCAATAGAACCGGGACAAGGGCATTCATCGAGATTTCTTGTTTGGAGAAACTTCAGGGGCTTCCCACTAGTACGACCATTATTCACCAATGATCCACCCACATGCTTTCAGTGGGTCAACTAGGACCACTTTGCCCACGTTTTTGCCCTCAGGGCCAAATGAGTAGGGTGCACAGGACAAGCTGCCCATGGGAGACTATTTCCGGGAGTGACAGTCTATGGGGGATGATTTTAGGGCTGCCCTATCTTTTAGAGATTTTTGCCAGCTCAAGCAAAACAAGAAGGGCAGGGGCACTGGGGATTCCAATACACAGAACTTGGAGCTACAACGCACCATAGGGAGGATGTACCTCCCCACATTTGATGGATCTTCCAAGTGCACAACTAGGGCTTGGGTGGAGAAGCTGGACACATATTTCTAGCTCAACTAGATGACAGAGGTGGGGGCCATAAAGATGGCTACCTTACACTTGGAGCGAGAGGCCCACGATTGGTGGTTCCATGGGTTGACTACGCTTGGGCATGCAGGTGTGACTTCCTATGAGGAATTCACGTGGAGTGTTGTGGATCGTTTTGATAGGAGGGACTCAGAGGCACACTTTAGTGAGCATACACAACTCAAACAGATCGACAACCCTAAGCATTACATATTGGAGTTTCTGAGGGTGTCTGTAATGGTGCCGAACCTGTTTGATGCCAGGAGGGTCTACACTTTTGTAGAGGGTTTGTGTGAGCCCTTACGTTGGTTGGTGAGATCTCGCAGAGGGTTTGTGTGAGCACTTGTGCCCAGGATTTGCAAGACGCGATCCCTAAGATTAGGGCACTGATTCCACCACGAGCTCCTTTTCCTCCTAGGGCCGTGACACTAGAGCCTTGCCACCGAAAGCTAGCCAGGGCCGTGGGCAGTTGGATGAGGAGACTAGGAGGAATCTTTGGAGGAAGATGTGCTTCACCTGCCAGGAGCCTTGGGAACTAGGCTATAGGTGCACCACAGGCAAGGCCCTCTATATTGAGCTATTCTCTGATAGTGAGTTGTGAGTCGTGACTAGGAGGATGATGTAGAGTAGGAGGTAGATGGGGTGACAGGGAGCCAAACATAGTAGGGGAACCACCTCCACCACCACCACTTGGGGGAGCACCTTTTGCACCTGCTAGGGGAGTACTTGCTTCATTGTGTGGGGTCCCAAGGTACTTGACCCTAAGGATCCGAGGCAAGGTGTAGGGGCAACTTATCTCAGTTTTGGTAGACCATGAGGTCACCCACAACTTCATTGACGCACATATGGTGCAAAGGAGGGGTATCGCTACGGAGGAATTTGAGGGGTTTTGCGTCCTTGTACCAGGGGATAGGACCATGCAATGCACCAGATATGCCCCCGCTTTGACAATGATCATGGGGAATTATTCAGTGACTGGCCACTTCTTTGTGGTGGATGTACTGGACACCAATGTGGTGATGGGTGTCCAGTGGCTTTACTCCCTTGGGCGAGTGACCACAGATTGGCGGAAGTTGGAGATGGAGTTCATAGGGCCATATGAGAAGCTGGTTGTTTTGCAAGGCATGCACTCATACCCACCACAGACAGTTTCAACACACAGGATGGAGGTCGATTTTAGGCATAGGGACATTGAGTGGGCAGTGGAGCTGAGGATTTCAGAGGCTGGGGACTAGCCCCAACCACCACATCCAGATGTGCAGGTCATATTGGACAGATACTCGATAATGTTTGGAGTCCCAGTATGAGAGGAATCACAAGAATGGATGGGTCAATGATAAGATATGAGGTGATTCCTAAAGCCTATTCACAAAAGAGGCTCAACTAGATGGCTTGCTTGCTTTGAAAGCAAGGTGTTTGACTCTCTAAGAAGGACTATAAGGGTGCTTAGGCCTAGGGCTAGAGGATATGCCTTGTCAAGTGGCTTGCTAAGCTTCAGGATCGTTGTGAAGAAATGGATTCTATGCAATCCTTGTGGAATTTGAGTTGTAGAGTTTTGGGACCACAAAGAACCCAAGTGGGCCCAAACTAGGTCAAGGGCATAGAATTGATCAACCAAGGAGGGTCTTGACCTAATGAGGGAAGAGAATAGGATCAAAGGACTAATTTTTCTTTTGAGAGTCAAATGCAATGATCCAAATGAGGACACTAACCCAAATCAACCTAGGGCAAGAATTGGTCTTGTGTCTAGGGCTTGCTATATCTCAGGATTCCACTGTCGGACTTGCCTGAAACTTGGAGGACCTCTAAAAATTGAGGTGTTTAGATGGCTAGAAAGGAATTCGATTGATGCCCTAGATGACCTATTAGGGCTAGGCCTAGAAGGAGGGGGAAAAGGTGAGAAAAATAATCTGTAGGGCTAGGCCTAGAAGGAGAGGGAAAAGGCGAGAAAAATAATCTTTTAAGTGACCACCAGTGGTTGGATTGGTGCCTTGACTTTGGGAGAGATAAAGTCAAGGTGAATTTGTTATTTGGAGAGGCTGTACCCAATCAAGGAGACTTCTAGGCAACTTCACATGGGAATTAGGGCATGAGATCAGTTACCAGAAGATTTTATACTTCGATGTGCAAGAATTGATGACTTATCAAGGTGTATTCAATGGAAATTAACCTCTAGGAACATTAATCATTTGTTATACATGACACATGTAACATATGCAACACTATAATAGATAAAAAATTCCACAATTTCAAATAAATTAGAGGCAATTTCAGACCTAGATAGCGAAAATCCCAGCAACATTCATGTGACAAGATAAAAGTAAAGAATGGATATGAAAACAACACTTACATGTATAACGAGTATATCCAATCATCAAATCAAGACAAATTTGAAGCCCCAAGATCAAGAGAGTAGTATCCAAACATCAAAATTCATTTATGAAACCAAACTCATCCTCCAAAATGGAATGCGAAATTCTCACAAGAGCTACTAATCCCAAACAAGTGATGATGAGAGGAATGAATGAGCCTCTCATCATATTATATCCTCTCTAAAGAGTTCGATTTGACTAACTAGGACTAATTAAGCCCCAAATAATAAATAATGTGCAATAATAACATCCCTGGGTGACAAGCTGCCCAAGATAGCTCTTGAAAGAAGCCTCTCAAGAGGGCAAAATAATCAAAATAATGAGTCGTTGGGCCATTAAGAAGGCCTAATGAAGTCCAAAGCGTGCCACGATGAGAAAATGGACTCCAAACATAGAGGACAAGGGGTTAGCCCCTTGATATTGAAGCAAGTCACATTTGGTGTCTCCAAGTGGGTGTGGGGGCACTGTGACATGCTCATGGGTCTCCAAGTATGTTCATAATGCTTGTAAACCATCTGAAGAGGCTAGGATGATGACATAAGCCCTCCCTTTGTCTCTTGCAGTGAGACACATCCTCATCTAGACCTTAGAACCTTTGTCAAGTGTGTGGTACAAGTGTGGAGGCGGTTAGGCATATTGATCCAGGTGCATCATCCTCATCCAAAAGGTGGAATACGAGCAATAACTGAGTGGTGTTGGGGATCCATGAAGTACTCTTTGCTATGGTGGAGGCCCATGGCTGTCATTGCTCACCCAACAAGTGCCAATGTGGCCCTCTGAAGGGCTTGGACCTTGTATAGGGAGACCAAACCCCAAATGGAGACCCACCTGCAATTCTGCATAAGATCCAATGCGTCCGCTTGCCCTCCAATACAACAAATCATTAAAGTAATCAAGTGAAAGAGCTTACAAATCATGGAATCAAGTGAGAAATTCATGGTGGCATGCCCTTCCATAATGGGCTTTGGCATGTACAGGTGTGTCTAGGCTCAACAAGCGGGTTAACCATGGACCCTATTAGGTGGTTTTAGCCTTTAAAGGGGGTGACATGTCCATGGTACATCCATCAATGGGTAGGTGGCATGTGATATAGTGATGGAACAGAGTGGGGATCAGGGGAAAGATCCATGCCATATGTCATGGTTCAAGGGTAGCTATAATGAGGGAAGCCCACACTTGGGTGCATGAGTGTAGGAGGGAGCAAATCGTGGTACATGAGTTACATTGGCCTTTGTTTTTCCACCCTTCTTCATATGCCTTTTGCCTTTAATTGATTTTTCTTCATAACTGCTCGAGGCTCCAGGGGATGAGAGGATGATGTGTAGGATATAGCAGTAGGTACCCCCTTTTAAGGTGGGGCATTTCATTGCCCACCAGGGTTTGGGACAATTATGGGTTTCTTAATGTGGAAGGGGCTCATCTAGGGCCCATAGGAACCGGGGTAGTTGCCATAAATAAGGTGTAGAGCTCATGTTTGGCTTTTTCGCATGTGCTAAATTTGTATGTCCTGGCCATCTTTTGCATTTTGTGGTACATTTCCTGTTGAGAGTGGCTAAATTATGCTTTTTCTTTTCTTTTTAGTTGCATCAACCTCCGAGACATCGTACTTGGCCCGACCCAAAGTGTGGACAAGGGGAAGGGGTGGCTAACCCTATGTGGAACCAGTGGACACATGTGGACCTAGATGGGAAAAGTGATGAGTGGGGTTAAAATGAGCGGAGGGGAGTGATGTATATGGTGTCAGTAAACGAGACCATGCAGCCAAAATCAAGATTTCCCATGTAGTGCCAGCCCTAAAGCTAGTGGTCAGTAAAGGAGATCCCACAAGATTAAGATACAAGGCTAACCACTAAATTGGGCAGAGAAGACAAGAGTACAGACCTAGCCCACTCTTACCGCTGAATCCCCCCACCAATCCATGCCCAAAAGTGTTCATGACAAGTAAGCAAAATCACTCAACTACACCAATGAAAAGCCATACCTTCGGGGTTGGGATGCCCACCTTCAAACATACGATCATAATAGATGGGCGAGGGACCACATGGCTAGCTCAGGTGCGGAGAGAATAGCACATTGAGCTATTTGGTGGCAGCAAAGGGTTGTTGGTTGCCGACCGAGGACCATCTAGGAGAAAATTTTCTCCTATGCACACTACCCACAGGTAGTGGGTAACAAGGTCGATCTTGACAAATTGTGCAACTGCGGGCTTCACTTAAAAAATACACGTTCCCATTTCCGAATCAAGTGCTTCAAAGGTCAAAATTGGTCCTCTCGGAAAGAGGAACCTAGTCCCATGATTGGAATTTGTCATTGAGCTGCCAAATTAACACGTGGAAAAAGGATTGCACAAAAAGGTGTCGATTATGAAGAGACCATAGCTAAATGGGCCACCATCCAGATTCTCTTTGCCTTGGTAGCTCAGAATGGATGGAAAGTTCACCAAATGGATGTGAAAAGTGCTTTCTTGAATGGAGACTTGAAAAAAAATGTCTCACGTCTCAACCATAAGGTTTTGTTGTGAAGGGACAAAAACAGAAAGTATATAAACTCATCAAATCCTTATACGGCCTAAAACAAGCACCGCGAGCTTGGTACGAAAAGCTGACTGAGCATCTTTTGAAATTAGAATTCAAACACTTTAATCTTGATGATGCAACTATGTTTGTAAAGAAAATTGGCAAACTGTTGTCTATCTTGTGGTATATGTAGATGATTTGTTGATAATAGGGAAAAATGAAAACTATATTGCATCCATAAAGAAAGGATTTGAGATGATAGATTTGGGACACCTTCACTACTACTTGGGCATTGAAGTGACCCAACATCCATGTCATATATTTCTTTCTCAAAAGAAGTACATTGGAGAATTGTTAAACAAGTTTGGCATGGCTGAATGCAATCCTTTGTCCACTCTAGTGGAATGAAATCTACAATTCACATCTAATGAAGGGAATGAATTTAAGGATGTAGTTAAGTATGGATAGCTTGTGGGAAGTCTTATCTACCTCAACACTACCAGCCCAGATATTTCATTTGATATTGGAATCCCTTCTAGGTTTATGCAAAAGCCTTGTGAAGGGCATTGGTTTGTTGCAAAAAGAGTTCTAAAGTACCTGAAAGGGACTCAAGGCTTTGGATTCAAATATTCACCAGTGCATGACTTCAATTTGATTGGATATTTTGATTAAGACTTTGTAATGTCCCTTCCTAACATATTTTGCTAAGGAGAACTACAATTTTTGCATTCTTGTCAATTTTGAGGGACCAAGGCAATTTTGGAAAAATACTTAGGACAATGGGGTCAAATTATATTCTTAGTGGAATGTGGGGGCCACTCCCTCGTGAAATATGCACCCCTCGGGAGAGAAGTTTGAATGGCCTAGGAGGGAGTTTGATTTACATGGTGGAGGAACCCACATGAAGTGAGAGAGCAACAATTATAAATAGGAGGAAGATAGCAACATTTGGGGCTTTTGATCATTTGACAATTCCATTGTTGCTCAAGCTATTTAGCTGAGTTACAAAGCGCTGTTGAGCACTAGAGTTTCCCAAGGAGGAAATTTACCCTTTCTTCGGTGGACTTCGAGTGCCACCCTAGGAAGTCATCATCATTGGCTTGTGGAGGCTGGGAGAGGTGTATCATAGGGGCCATTGATTTCCTTTGCTTAGCTTGGACGCAAAACTAGGAGCGACGTAGTCACTTGGAGAGTTGGTGTTGGAAATTAGAGGCCATATTCATTGCTGGGCATTCCTTAGCCAATTTGCAGGGGGAGAGAAGGGAATTACAAGAGAAGAGGGAGCCTTTCCTTAGTAGTTTGTATCTCTCTTGCAGGGCCTACGCAGTATTGTTACAGGCCTGCATAGTTTTTGGGTGGAGCTGTTGTGGGTGGATTTGGTTGAATGGATTTGGAGCTGGAGTGTTTTGTGGAGGCTAGAAGGGTGCTTGGGGAAGATTTTCCACTAATTTGGAGGGCTGTAGAGACATGATTTCTTACAGGCCGAATTTTCTTGGCAGTGGAGGAGTGCTAGGAATTTGGGGGGTAATTTTGGAGCGTCAAAACTAGCGCAAACCCTTTCTGGGATTTTCTGGGTTTGTGGAAAGGAGTTGGGATTAATTTGGCAGAATTTTCTGGGCAGTTTTGGAGGCACAAGCAAGGGTTCCACATAGTCAACTATGCAAAATTTTCAAGGCCAGCGCAGTGTCTTTTAGGAGGGGTCAATTTCCTTGTTTTCAAGCAGCACTCTATCACCTGGGATTGTCTAGCTTGCTTTGGCAAGCCCAGGTGCACTTGTTCTTGCATTGTACTCTTCCAAAGAATTAATAAAAGGGCTAGTTTTGGAGCATTTCTGGTGTAATCATTTGTGGATGTTTAATGGCTGTTGGAAATTTCTGTTTGCTCTTATATTTTGCTTGAATTTGCTTAAATATCACTGTAAAATTTCCTATTAGGAACATTACAGTGGTATTAGATCATGTTCTTAGCTAGCTGTGGGCTTGAGAGCAGGTGATGACAGGGCCGTTTACAAGAGCAATGTATCGGCATAGAGGCAGAGGTAGAGGTAGAGGCAGGGGTCGAGGTAGAGAGGGAGAACTGGACCCATTTTCTGATACGAAGGTGGAAAACTTCAGGTGCCATATGGACAATCAGGAGGACAACAAGCAACCCAGACCAGGGGGCCAAAACCAGATTTTAGATGAGTTGTTGAGGACCAGCCAACAGATGTTGAGGCAAGGGCAGTTCATGATGGACATGATGCAGTAGGTGATACACTTGTAGTGAATGGGAGACTGGAGAGAGAGCACTAGGGTGATGGGGGTTCTAGATCTGGAGGAGGTAGCTGTACCTATCAGCCCCCACATACCCCTTTGCGTGGCCAGGCAAGCCGTCCCACCATGCCTCATTTCGTGGATGAGCTAGAGCCCAAGAGGGAACCAGACCTAGTTGCGGATTTAGTCCACTCAGTTGCATCGAGCATTGATGAGTATGAGGGGTTGGATGATAGGATTAAGAGGGTGATGTCCTTTGGGGGGTACATACACCTCAAGGAGAGACATACCACTTGGATTAGGACACATTATAGAGGGGGACAATCTAGCTAGGAGGTACAAAAGATAACGGGGAAAGTTACACTCCCCAACTTTGATAGGTCGGCTAAGAGTTCAGCCAAGGCATGGGTTTAGAAGTTAGACACATACTTTCACATGAATCCCATGCGTGAGACAGATGTTATCCGGTTCGCTACTCTACACTTGGAGGGAGATGCCTAGTAGTGGTGGTACCATGGGCTGATTACGTTGGGGCATATCCACACCACTTCTTACACAAAGTTCACCTAGAGGCTGATTGAGAGATTTGAGAGGAAGGACCCAGAGCTACAATTCAGGGAGCTGACCCATCTGAGGCAGACTGGCAGTGTAAAGGCCTATATTTCAGAGTTTCAGAGGCTAGCTGTGATGATGACTGACATTTCAGAGGCTTAGTTAATCATGCTATTTGTTGAGGGGCTTGCTGAGCCATTTTGTGGTTGGGTGAGGGCCTACAAGCTCACATCATGGATGGACGCTATCTCCAGGACCGGGATATGATTGATGCAGTGCCCAAGACTTGGGCCTTAGTCCCCACTAGACCTACTGCTTCGTAGGGGAACCAGGATGCTAGACCACCTCAGAGGGATGGAGGACGTGGTTAGTTGGACAAGGAGACCAGGAGGGACCTCAAGAGGAGGAAACTATGCTTCACGTGCTAGGAGCCTTGGGCATCGGGGCAGAAATGCAGCAAGGGCAAGGCCCACTACATTGAGGTATATTCAGACAGTGAGCCGAATGAGGAGACTGAGCTAGCCGCAGATCAAGGAGATGAGGGGGGCACCATCATCAGGGGGAGCACCACCACTGCCACCACATAGAGGAGGGCCATTTGCTCCATCAGGGGAGTCCTTGCTTCACTTCGGGGAGTCCCGAAGTACTTGACACTCAGGATCAGAGGGATTGTACAAGGGCAACGAGTGTTAGTTCTAGTAGACAGTGGGGCCACCCACAATTTTATCGATACTCGGATGGTGGAGTGGAGGGGCATTCACACAGAGACATTTGAGGGGTTCTGGGTGTTGGTGCCAGGAGACTAGACGATGCAGTGCACGAAGTATGTTCCCAACTTGACTCTAATGATGGGGAACTACTCCATCACTGATCATTTCTTTGTAGTTGATGTTTCAGACACCAATGTGGTGATGGGTGTCCAGTGGATATACTCATTGGGAAGGGTCACCACTAATTCGCAGAAGCTAGAAATGGAGTTTATAGGCCTAGATGGGAAGCTGGTAGTGCTGAGAGGGATGCACTCTTACCCACCCCAGACAGTTTCTGCTCATAGGATGGAGAAAAATTTACGATATGGGGACATAGAGTGGGTGGTGGAGCTTAGGATTTCAGAGACAGGGGCTCCGACAGGACGGGTGCATCTAGACATACTAGCCTTCTTGGAGAGGCACCAAGGGGTTTTTGGGGAGATTTCTCCTGGCAGACCGCTAGACCGAGGATTCAAGCATACTATTAAGCTAGAGGTGGGAGTGCATGTGGTCATCACTACTCTGTATAGGCATCCCAAAGCCTATCAGGATGAGATCGAGAGGGCAATACAGGAGTTGCTGAGATTGGGGCACATTAGGCCTAGTTTGAGTCCCCTTTCTTCTTCTATGGTGCTAGTGAAGAAGAAGGATGGGGCTCTCCGCATGTGCATTGACTATATGGCCCTCAACAAGAAGATGTTGAAGAATCAATATCCCATTTTGTTCATTGATTAGCTGATGGATGAGCTTAGAGGTGCGAGATACTTCTCCAAGATAGATCTGCGCTCGGCGTATCACCAGATTCGGGTGAGAGAGCAAGACATCCCCAAGGTTGCCTTTCGCTACCACTATGGACACTTTGAGTTCTTGGTGACGCCCTTTGGGCTAACTACCGCTCCGGCCACATTTCAGTCTTGTATGAACCACGTGTTTCATGGACAGTTACGACGCTTTGTCCTTGTCTTCTTTGACGACATTCTCATCTATAGCCGGACTTGGGAAGAGCACCTCCAACACTTGGAGATTGTACTTCGCATACTTGAGGAGCAACAATTGTATGCAAAAATGTCCAAATGCGAGTTTGGACTGACAGAGATGTTGTACCTTGGGCACGTGATAGGGGGGATGGAGTGAAGGTACACCGGGAGAAGATTAAGGCCATTCTGGATTGGCCCACACCTAGGAATGTGACTGAGTTGAAAGGGTTCTTGGGCATTTGCACATATTATAGGAGGCTCGTGAGAGGATTCTCACAGCTTGCAGCATCCCTCATGGATTTGACTAAGAAGGGGGATTTTGAGTGGATGTAGGTGGCACAAGAGGCCTTTGAGTGCCTCAAGAAGGTCATGAGCAACTCTCCTATTTTGGCTTTGCTAGATTTCATATGATTGTTTGTACTGGAGTCTGATGCCTCTGGTGAGGGAGTTGGGGCTGTGTTGACGCAGGGGGGCCATCCTATCTCATTTGAGAGTAGGAAACTACTACCCCATGAGTGGTTGTACTCTATTTATGACAAGGAGATGCTGGTCGTGATGCATGCATTGGCCAAGTTCAGGTAGTATTTGATGGGCAATTGGTTCAAGGTGAAGACTGACCACATCAATCTTCGATTTTTCCTAGAGCAACAGACATTGCAAGAGAGGCAATAGAAGTGGGTGAGTAAAATTCAGGCCTACGACTTTGAGATTGAGTACGCAAAGGGCAAGCAAAATGTGGTGGCAAATGCACTCTCTCGAAGGCCCACAACACTATCTTTGATGGATGTCACTCGTGATTGGAAGGGTCAACTTTTGGTTGAATATTCCAAGGATAGGGAGACTTGTGAGATACTAGATGGCACACATGGGGATGACAGGTTTAGGGTGATGGATGATGTGATATATTATAAGGACCGGATATACTTGGTGCCCGAATCTCAGCTCAAGGAGAAGATTAAGCAGGCAACGCATGGCTCCCATCTAGCAGGCTACCTGGGGTTCCTCAAGACATACCGTGCCATCAAGGAGCATTTCTCATGGAGGGGACTCAAGGGGGATCTATTGCAAAGGCAAGAAGGCTATTCTGCTGTCATATCAAGCTCTCTTATTGTAGTCATAAAGGAGAAGTGTTTGGGCTAGAAAAAAGTGCCTATAAGGCCTCTCATTGAAGCAAGAAAGAAGGCTACACAAGCAAAGGAAGAAGGAATCTAACATAGTTTTTTGTGAAGGTATCCCCTCACACATGTGAAGAATTAGGGTTGTATTACTACTGCTCTAAGTCTGCAATCGTCATGAAGAAAAGAAGACCTGATTGGGAGGTGACAAGTTCATCTTCTTAAGTTAGAAAGGCTCCATCTCAAGCAAAGGAAGAAAAAGGACAAGGATCACTATAGGGCATACCATCTAGGGTTTCTACAGTTGTCGGAAGAAGAAGAACAACGTGCCAAAAGCAGGAAGACGAAGTGCCAAAAGAGGGAGGACGAAGTATTGCAAGAGGAAGTGATCTTGAAAGGGCTTGACTTGTGCTTGGAGGATCCTCTTGTCAAGGGTCTAGGGTTTGGCGTTAATCAATAGAAGATTCAATAAGAGATTTACGAAAGGGCTTTCTTCTCTAAGAGAGAGGGTTTGCCCTGGTAGAGAGCCAACATCTTGTGTTTTGTTAGCAGTTTGATGAAGTAAACACACACACTAATAATAAGAAGAAGGTCAAGCTAACAAAGATAAATTGGAAAAGTGCTTCACAAATTGTTATCAAGTCTAGAAGAATCTTACTATACATCGATCCCCTAGATTCTTCAACAATAACTTAGATAGGCATTTAACTAAAATTAACCAAGATTTTTGCATCTCACATTAGCTTTAGGATCTGCATTTCATGTAAGATAGTTATTCATCCAAGTAGCAGTTGCTTATCAATTACTTAGTCTTAAATTTCCTAGCAAGATAGTTGACTCCATAAGGCACTAGTATTATCGTCTAAATCTAATCGAATCCTATAAGTCTTGCTAAATCTAAAACAGGTACTTGGTTGCTTAACTGTCTCTCTTGAACTGGTTGGTTCTTAACTAGTTCTCCTTCATTCCATTTCCATAGGGTCTACCCCTCTTAATTTGTTATTGGGATACAACTTAAACGAAGAGATTGGGGATCAGGGTGACAACCCCCAATTTGAGCTGTTGTCGCGGTGCCTAAACATTTTGTGCGACAATAGATATCAAGTAGAGCTTCTTGCTTGAGAAAAATGAATGAATAAGTGGAGTTGCCACCCAAACAAGATACCAACCTAAACGTCTAGGTGCTAAGAGTGCGAATGAACAAGATGATAGGATTAGTGATCTGATAATCACCCTATGGGTGACCTCAGTTGAAGATTTATTAAACAAAAGGGTATTACAAACTCATGTGCTGGTGTGTGTTCTGTGTTATTGAAACAACGGATCGATCAGATTGCCAATACACAGACATTTTAAATGGAAAGACAACAGAGAAATACAGTAAGCAATAATAGACACAAATAGTTTTTAATAAGGAGTTCACCCTATTCTCCAAGGCTATGTCTCCGGTCCAGCTTCAGTGGTGGCCTAGTTTTATAGTGTCTTACAGCGAAGAGTTTATAATGCAGGGGCTCAATATGAGTTCTCCTGACAACAGATTTTGCTTGACAGGGTGGTTTTTGGATTCCCCAAGCCACTCAGAGTTCACAGACTCTTTTTCTTCCTACCAGCTCTGTGACCTTTGGTCTACAGTGGAAAGAGCCAAATGTGATGCTCAATCTAGACAGATTTCTCTATAGGAAGGCTTGAATCTTCAAGCTCTCTGGTGCTCGATGCTGCTTGTGGTCAGCTCGGCCCTCTGTCTCCTCTGCTTGGCTTTACCGTTCTCTGTGTTCAGTCCTCCTCTCAGGGTTCATTGTTCACTGTCTCTCTCGGTTGCTTGGACTCCTCTCCAAATCTTTCAACTTAATTCGACTGTCTTCGTCCATGGCTTTAACCATTCGATCCTTGTGCCTATTCGGTTCCTCTCTCGCCTGCGTCGATTCACCTTCTGCAGCTGTGCTTGGAGTTCCCTGTTCGGTGTCAGCATGAATGCTCAGGGAGTGCCACGTGTCCCCATCTAATTGGTGCCAGCATGCTTCGTTGGTTCGTTCCTTCGGTTATGTCATGGATACGCTCTTTCTCCACTATGGCGGTCAACGGATTCCAAATCCCTTTAAATCGCAACTTATTTCCCTGTCGATTCCGCTTCTTTCCATTGGGCGCAATCTTAGTCGTTCGATCTGGGCTCCTCCAGATCCAACTCATATGCACGTCGAGTGCGGTTGACTTGCTCGATCGTTAGTGCGCGATCACGACGATTTTTTCTCTCACCTCCGCTGCCACGCGTCGATCGCTGAGTGGGATCGCTTCGCTCCTGTCCAAAACCTCTTACCGTTCAAGGGCACCCCGATCAAAATCGCCGGTTTCTAGGGCGCAGGTCTCGCCTTAGTGTTTTAGCGCTTTTTCTTTCTCCGCCCGCGGTTCTCTGACTCCCAACGTGACCGAGTGCTTAAGGCTTCCCCATTTCGGCCCCGTTTGCCTAGCGATGCGCGATTAACACTAATCATGCATCAAAATCACCTCCTTTTCCTAATTCAGGGCTCCCAAGAGCTGTTTTGACCTCCTGCACAGTCTCCATGGGCCTCGGTTAGCGCGCTTTGACCGAGGTCCTCGTCGTTCCACGCCGGTTGCCATGGCCACTGGTTCAGGGTGTTTTTGATGCTGTTTTGGATTTCATTAGAGATTTGTTCAACCCGATACAGTCAAGGTTCTTCGTCAGTCGTTTATGGATCAGATTTGGATCACGGCCTCCCTACTGAAAAAGCTTTTGGACCACCAAAAGTTGGTTTTTTTCAAGCATCGACTAAGTGAGGAAATTGCTGTCTCACTTGTCCAATCTCAATCCACGTCGCACTGCTTGGCTTAGAACCTTTAAGCCCAATCCTGAGGTATTCCACCTGTCCACTGCGCGTCGTCCTCACCTTCTGTCCAGCACTGTGTCTTCCTGTAACTCATTAAGGTATTCAGGTAGCAGGTCATCAACAGAAGGTAATTGACTCTGCTCTTCAGGGTCCTCAATCATTGAAGGTTCAAACAACCTCAAGCAATCTGCGTTCACGACTGAGTAGATGTGCATGTAAGCTGGCAGATCAAGGCGGAAGGCATATTCACCAATTTTCTCAAGTATCCTGAGGGGTCCATATCTGATAGGTTTTAGCTTTTTACCTTCACCTTGCATTCTGTCCTTGCTGATATACAACCAGACTTGGTCTCCAACTTGGAAACTATGCTCCATCCGATGCTTATCATGCCTAGCCTTGTACTTGTCCTGGCTCTTTTCCAGCTGTTCCTATACTGCCTGATGGATCTCCTGGATCTGTTCAATGAACCTAGTTGCCTTGTCCACATCACTATGTCTATCAACCATGGTATCTTTACCAAAGACAAAATCCAAAGGAGACCTTGGTATGAAACCAAAACAGGATTCAAAAGGAGATCTCTGTGTAGAAGAGTGTTTGGCTCTATTGTAAGCATGATGCACATAGCACAAGTGCTCATCCCAAAGCTTAGGATGTTTGCTGCAATATCCTCTCAGTAACTAGATCACGGTCATGTTAACTACTTTTGTCTGGCCATCTGTTTGTGGATGAAAAGTTGTGCTTTTCTTTAATTTGGTGTCCATCAGTTCCCATAGACTTGACCAAAACTTCGCCACAAATCGGGTGTCTCGATCAGATACAATAGAAGTGGGTAATCCAAAATGAACCCATACATGTTCAAAGAATAATTTTGCAGTTTGTTCAACTGTAATCTGTTTACTACAGGGTATCAGAATACATATTTTGCTGAACCTATCCATAACAACATACAAATAATCATGACCTTTCCTAGATTTAGGCAGTCCTCCAACAAAATCCATGGAAATGCTTTCCCAAGGGTGAGAAGGAACTGGCAAGGGAGTGTACAAGCCTAGTTTTCTATTGCTGGGCTTGCTTTTAGCACACATGGCACACCCCTTTACATATCTAGAAACAATCTTATTCATTTTTGGCCAATACCAGAACCTTTGTAGCTGTGCAACTGTTTTACTTACCCCAAAGTGACCTGATATCAGAGAAGTGTGTGCTTCCCTAATTATCTTTGCCCTCTCAGTTTGTGGGATGCAGAGTTTCCCACAATGATACAAGAGTCGGTCCTTCACATGATAGTCCAATTCTTCTACTCTTTTGCCTTGACTCAAAGTTGCATATACATCTTGAAAGTCCATATCCTGAGCATACTGTTCTATGTAGCTTTCATGCAGCACAAAGTTATGCTTAAGTATGGTAGATGCATTTATAATGGGTCTAGATAACATGTCTGCAACCTTGTTATGTATGCCCTTTTTATATTTGATGACTAAACGAAACTGTTGTAGAAACCCCATCCATCTGTAATGTCTTGATTGCTGCAATTTAGTTTGGGAGTGTAGGTATTGAAGTGGCTGATAATCAGTGTGTATTACTGTTTTTTTGCCCATTAAATAATGTTTCCACTTTTTCACACTCTGAATTAATGCATACAATTCTTTATCATATGTAGGATAGTTAACTACTGCAGGATTAAAAGTCTCAGAATGATAACATATGGGTTTACCGTGCTGTGTCAACATTGCTCCCATGGCATAGTCACTGGCATCAGTTTGGATCTCAAATGGTCTTTGTAGATCTGGAAGTGCTAGTACAGGTGCTATACTAATTTTTTCTTTCAAGGTGTCGAAGGCTTTCTATTGTTTGCCTCCTCAGTGGAACACCTTGTTCAATCCTGTCAAAGCATGTAAGGGAGCTGCAATTGAGGAAAAATTTGAAATGAACTTCCTCCAACACTGTGCTGCTCCTAAGAAGCTTCTCACTTCTGTAGCAGACTTGGGTTTAAGCCAGTTTATGATGACTGCCACTTTAGAGGGATCTGTTTTCAATTCACCTCCCCCTACTATATGACCCAAATAATTTAGAGAGGTTTTGCCAAATTCACATTTGGAGAGTTTAACATAAAGTTTTTCTCTTTCCAAAACATCTAATGTTTGCTTAACATGCTTTAAAAGTTCTTCCCATGTTTTACTAAAAATCAGAATGTCATCCAGATACACAATAACAAAATCATCAAGAAAAGGTTTGAGTACATCATTCATTAATCTCATGAAAGTAGCAGGGGCATTGGTCAAGCCAAAAGGCA
>APFE031733501.1:0-27301 GCA_000404065.3 Pinus taeda
TGATAATGTTCTAATGCACTCATCATAAGAAGTTGTGGAAGTAGCATATATGAATCAGAGTTTGGAAATGAAAAAGTTTTATTAATGTGTTAACACTGATTCACCCCCCCCTCTCAGTATTATTTCCAACATTCTTGACATGAAAGCCTATGTTGATCCCAGGGTGAAAAAATCAAACCCAAAAGGCCCTAAAAAACCCTAAAACTTGCATGAAACAGTAAAAGAATGAAATAAAAAGAAAGAGGAGGGGTAGATCTCCTACCTAGTCCAGATGGCTTGAGAAATCATCCATAGAATCTATCGCAACCAGCTACTGAAATTCGAGGTAAGAAACTAGCCCACATCACAAAACTGAATGGTAAATATCAAATGGTAAAAATGACATGGTAAATTCTTGTTTTATCTTTATTTCATGTTAATTAATAAAATAAGCCTTAGTATTGATCTATTTTTACTCATAAAACATGTATGTTTAATCCATTTGGTGTTGTTTTGAGGAGGTTTTACAGCTGATTTATAGAATTTGATGTGCTCAATTGTAAATTGCATCTTTGACCATAGAGCATACTTTTATCACTTTTTCAAGCTCTCTTAAACATTGAAAAAGGAACCCCCTTGGAGTCCTCTTTAAGTTTTTTTCAGACTCTCTAAATATGAAAATATTGTCGAGTGCTTGTCCTTTAAAGCTTTTTAATGGATTGGAAATGGCATCTACTCAGTATAAGTTTAACCCTTTTTCGGGCTAAGATAGATTATTTACGAAAAAGGAATACGTTGACCGAACATGGTCAATAGGTTCTCTCTCGTATTGTTTAATGCTTTTTCAGGATTGAGAGACAAATCTACAAAAAATAACTTGTGGAGTTTTCTTTTTGTCCCTTTTTAAACTCTCTAAACATGAAAAGAACTGAGTTATATTTGTCGTTAAACTCATTAAAACATCAAATAGTGACAAAATTGTCGATCATAAAAAGACCAGGTTTCACCTTCGCTAGACTCATTAAAGCATCAAATAGCAATGGATTCACCTGAAGGGTGGAATTATACAACAATCATATGTTATCCTACTCAAGATTGATAAAAATAAAGATGTACTAGATAGAAATGACTTGGGAAAATGGAAAAAGGGGTAAACCACTTTTGGTAGTAGGTCGCTCTTGAACATGACACTTTCACTTCATCACCATGACTATTTGGGTTGGGTTATCAGCTTGATGGTTGTCATACCATTGGTCTATCATACATCCATCACTTTGTTTTGGCTCAATGCTACCAATTCATTTCAGTGTTGCTGACATGTTCAAGAGAAGTCATTCAGTTAAAATTCATCCTTTGCAATACCATAAACCTTCATTTTCATGACCACCATTCCTGAACCTTGTGTCGTCAATAAAATTATGTCTCCAAAATCATTACATTCCTTTTGTGTCATTGATGTGGGATACATCAAGGCCCTCCTGCAATGATTCACTTCTTCTCGACATTAGCTCATTATCCAAGATGTTGACTTAGAAACACCCTTCAAGTAGCTTGAGGCTTGCATACATCAATGGCATGTTTCTCGCTTCCAGTGATAGGTTGACATCAATGGCCTTCGACCAAAAGACTTCGTATGGTGTTTGACATCAAGACATCCATTCACGCCATGGAGAATGTACTGTAGTACCTTGAGGATCATTATCATTATCAATGATTTCTCTCATGTCTGTTAACGGCTTACATGATTGGTTGGTAACCAGATGGTGTCTTCCCATGTTTGACTTCAGATCACATATTCACATGGTTAGACTCATACCTGAGCGAATGATTGAATGAGATAGAAGACCTCAAATCTAGTTTCATCCATCCAGGCTATGATTTCAGGAAATGTATCAAATTATCCATACAATGGCTTTACATTGATGATCATTCCAATCACGGGTCTATATCTGTAGACGACTATCTATGTACTTGTAATTAAATTTTATATGATGAGAACAGGTATGCCTTCCCTCAGCGATTCATGAGAAAAAAATCAAAAGATCATGATATTGTATTGTAATCAATGCAGGTCACCAACCACTTCAGAACCTCCTCATCACATCATAAAGCATTTCGCTCGACATTACATTTTCGAATTCATGCTTTAGGGGGAAACTGTTACAAATCCATTTGGGCACATCACCCCCATCATCTAGATCAGTGTTTTAGGGCTCATCAAACCCTAATTTCAGTTGCTACATGCCTTAAACAAGTCAAGCTTTTGAATGCCTCCTTCCCAGATAGTTTCATGGCCTGAAGACATCCTGAAATGACCTCTAAAGGGACCAGCACAGTTAGGCCCAGGCAAGGGTTCGTTGCAGAGCAGCTGAGTCCATGCCAGGGTGCTCTTCAAAGCACTTAGGCCTCTTTGACCTGCGCTAGGTGCATTTGAGTGAAATTCACGTAGGGTTTGGGGAATATTCTTATCTTCTGGAGCCTTCTAGATGATTCTGACACTTATCATCTCCTATGAGCTCGAAAATGGATGAGGAATGAGTTAAGATACACCCTATCCTCTCATCCCTTCCTCCATGGAACTAATTCTAAGTATGGAAGGGCATTCAATACCTTCATTGATGATAAAACCTCCTCCATATTCCTATAAATTGAGCACTCATCTAAGTGATCAATGGTTGGACTTTGATGATTGTAAGGAGATAATGTTAGTTTGAGAATTGAGACTATTGTAAGTGTCATTATGCTGCTAGATTGTCATGCTTATGATGTGATGTGGATGGAACCAAATCTACAGGAGTGACTTCAAATCATCCTTCATGGTTTTAATCCTTCTTTATATCCAATAAAGTATTTGCACCTTTTTCCATATGCTTATCTTGATATGTGATTCTAACATGTGTGAATGTATCTAATTCCATTTACTTGTAATCAATATATATTTTTCTTTGATCAGTTCTTTGTCTCCTGTTGATGTTTACAAGTACTTCTCAAGCGTGTTAAGTATAGGAAGGAGCAATAGGATCGATACAAAGAAGAAAAGAAAAAAGAAAAAGTATAAGTAGGTCCTCTCATTCTCTTTGTCTTATCTATTGTTTATAGAGAAAGGTTAAAGTGCTTTAAACTATTGTTCTGAATATAGCTACTATCTAGGGAATTAGTATTTATCCATAGATACCAAATTCTTCTTAACACCACCAAACGATCAGCAAGTTCTAGTAAGGTGGTGGTTGGTTCCAAGGCTGTAATCCCAAGTGCTTGACAAGTTTCTACTATTAAAATATTAATGGTTGCACCCATATCAACTAGCGTATTGGGAAAAGAGTGGCCATATAATTGAACTATCACTATCGGATTTCCAGGATCTTCATATTTTTCCGGAGCTTCCTCTCCCAAGAGTAAATTAGATAAGGCTCCTACAACATGAATGGTGGGAGAAGTTTTTGCTTTCCTCACAGGCATCCTTACACACAACTATTTAATTGTTTAGCATAGAGGGGAATGTCCTGAATAGCCTCAAGGAGTGTAATTTTTATACAAAGATTTTTTATTTCCCCTACAAGATCAAAATTTGGGTAAACAATTGGTTTCGGTATCGTTAACCTTTCAGGGAATAGAGGAGAAGTGACTATGAGATCCTCTGGATCTTTATTCTGATCTGTCTTTTCTCCTCGTTTCATGTCAGTATCAATTATAGGTGTTGGTATGTGTACAGATGGTGGTATATGTACAGGTGGTGTTTCAATCTCAGTTGATGGTTGATCCATATTTTCATTGGGAGTGATGATACATCCCAGCCTCAATCTAAGTACATTACATTCTTTTTGCTCAATCTCATAGTCTAAGATTTCTACAATTTTCACCAGATGGACCAGTTTGTTATTGGGATTTGGATTCGGTTGGGCTAGTAATTGAGGGCATAGAAGAGGCTGAGGATTTTGTTGTAATGGATAAGGAGCTGATAGTGTGGGTTGAGGTTGGGGACTTGTCCCTATAGGAGTGTTGGATATTCCCAAAGGTCGCTACCAATTTGTAGACCAATTCGGGTTTTGAGAAGTGGAGGCAGACCACTAGGATTGATAGGGTTTTCCTTTCCAAACAAGAGTAAAAGGAGAATTTGGCTAGCCATTTCCAAGAAAGGCTTTAGTTGACCATGGTATCATAGGGAATGGCTGAGATTTCCAATTTGAGTAGGGTGATTGGCCTTGTCATGCTGCCCCAGGGTTTTGCTGCTCATTAAACTGTGAAGAGGGAAAGAACTAGAATGCATCTTGTGACATACCTAGAGGTTTGGCCTGCCACTGTCAATGTTGGTTGATTAGATATATTGGCTCTGTCTCTTCTTCTACTTCCTTTAACACTGCTTTCAACCCTAGGAGTGATGGACATTATTTTGTGGTGTGATCCTTGGTATAGGTTGCGCATGTCTGAACCATGTCTAGTGGACACTCTCGTTTGATGTGCTTCTTCCGACAACATCGACAAAAAATGGCCAAGTTTTGTTCTTCTAAAGCTTGTTTTTGTTTAGCCTGTAGATTGTCCAACTGCATCGTGAGGGTGCCCAAGATGTACGTTTTTAAATCTTCTAATAGGTTTTCAATCTCCATTCATGTTACTCCTCCATTGTGTGATTTACTTCCACTGCTCATGGGATCTCAATTTGTTACTCTGTGTGCGAGCTTTCTCGTGAACATATGATACACAAGCAAACGATTTCATCATAATCTACCTCAGAAATATCCCCTTTCCCCATTAAAATTAAAGTTTCTAACCATTCCTCTTTCATTCCTTTGATCAAGATAGCTCTTAGGACATATTTTGTAGGGTGGTGTGTCGAGATCTCTGTAAGTTATAATGAAATGTTTGATGTACTCTTGTAGCCATATTAAAGATTTCATATTTTAGCTCCCTAGCCTTGCAAAAGTCCTAGTGTCTAGTGAGGAAGGTAGTTCTCATATTGTCCCAGGAATTAATAGTACGCCCACCCAAACCCATGAACTATCTTAAAGCTGCTCCTTTTAGAGTAGAAGGGAATAGTTTTAGCTTTTGGGGGTTAGTGGTGTAGTTATACCCTCTATAGAGGATGTCAAATTTCAACAGGAAGGTGTCGATATCCTCTGTGATCATCCCATGAAAAGTTGGGATGCTCTATAGAGTAATAACCTTCATGGGGACATTGGCCACTTGGTCGGCTATGGGGTATTCCAAGGTCAAGGTTTGACCTTGATGTGGTTGGTTTTCCATTTGGTCAAAGATGTGTGAATACTCTTCAGGGATTTCAGTGGGTGTCTTTCGAGTAAGCATGGGATTAACAACACGAGATGGCTTTGCAGCATTGCCTAGATTTGGGATCATATGAGATCCTTGTTCAGACAGCTGAGTTCCTGCCTTGGCAGTTCCAATGGTTTTTCCTTCTCCTTCTCTTAAGTTATTGGATTTTCCCTCTTGTAGAGGATCAGAATGTAGGCTTATTGTAGCTTGAAGACTTTGTTTAGATCCTCCGATTTGGATTTGAATCTTAGCATGAGCTGGAGATGGTGAGCCTTCTGCTTGAGGGATTATAGTAGGACCTTTTGCAGTTACAACTCAGAATCCTACTGATGCTTGTGACTCTTCTTTTCTCACAATTTCGTCAATAAAGGTCATTCTCCCAAGGTTCACCAATCCCTTGTGTTTTGTGGATTTTGGAGGGGGGTTCAGTTCTTTCTCTATTTTTCTATTCCTATTCATTCATAAGAACCAATTCTTATTTAACCTCTAAGCTCTTGCTGAAAAGCAGGCTGGTAAGAAAGCACTTTACTTGCTAGGTACGCAGGTTCTTACCTCCCATTTTTAAAATCCAATTCTTTTGCAGCAAGATAAAGAAAGGAAATCAATTTGGAACACTCTCCCCGGTAGCAATGCCAAAATCTTGGTGCACTAAGATTTCTTTTTACAAACAATCTTAATTCCTACATTAATTGTCAACCCGAGGAAAGTCTTTTTATTTCAAGAGTTTCAGCACTATATATGCAGTCAATTCAGAGGTTAACTAATACAAATTGTTGCAACTGCTAATGACTATATTCTTCAAACTGAATCCAATCAATTCTAAAATAATTAATTCTAAAATAAATTCATACTGCACTCTGAAATCCTACTTAACCTATAATGGAAGCAAAAAAATATAAA
The DNA here is from genome assembly GCA_000404065.3 of Pinus taeda. Lineage (NCBI taxonomy): Eukaryota > Viridiplantae > Streptophyta > Pinopsida > Pinales > Pinaceae > Pinus > Pinus taeda. The sequence continues at coordinate 6,148 of APFE031733501.1, forward strand.
TACAACTTGTAAAGAATCACACTGGACAATTTTAAGTAAAATTGAAGCTAACTTGCTTAGTCATGAAACAAAACTATAATAATTGAACATCAAATCCTAAATGAACAAAAAATCCTAATTAAGCATCAATTCCGAATTGAACAAAAATTTCAAATTGAACAACAATTCTGAATTGAATGGCAATTTTGAATTGGACAACAATTCCAGATGAACAATAAATCTGAATTGAACATCGATTTAGAATTGAGCAACAATACTAAATTGAATAGCAAACTATACAACAATATCAAACATTATCTAATACCGAATGATTGTAGAAGCATAAAGCGATTAATTCTATCTCTGAAATAACATTATTTGAAAGGAACGGTAATTTGAGCTAGAACTACCATAACCAATTCAATAGAAAGTATTACTCGCATATAACACATAGATCAATCTAAATCTCAAATGAGCAGAAAATGCAAACTAAATCATCAATCTTTACAATAATTATAAGTAATATTATCTTAACATTAACAAGCAATCAAGAATGAAATAGAAAAGATAATGACAAAGGTGAAGCAGTAGATCTTCTTGTGACTGGGCCCAAAGTCGCTAGAGGTCTCCACTAAGAGGTACTCAAAATATAAAGATGAAGTAAATGCAACCTTTCTTCATTAATGTAAGTCACCAAATTACAACATTCAAAATAACAGTCTTATATGTCAAAAAGAATAGTTACAAACGGTGTAATTCTGAACTCTGTGAATTTTTTCCTTTCGACTTTATATATTACATTTAGAAAATAAATAGATAAAAGTGAATCCTCAGGATTAGGAGATCCTAAGGATTCCATTATACTTGATCTAATTTTTTTGTAAAATAGCCATTGGTTTTCCCAGTCTTTCGCTCTCCTGCCTTGCTTGTGACGTTGTCACTTTCCATTGTGAGATGTTGTCATTCTGTTGATTGGGCAACCATTGTTCAGTTCGCGACTTCTGCAAATGAAGATAGTAAAAATCAATTTTTCCTTCTTAAATTGGTCTAATTTGCTATTGATTATTTTACTCGACTTTAGATATTATTTCCTCTACTTTTATTCATAAACATAGATAATCATGTGAGGATGAGTGCGAAATAAATTGATTACCAAGGAGAAAACATAATGTTTTCTTGACCCAACACTACCTCCGCAATTTAGCTTTGACAAATATAAATGTGTGGGACCCAAATGCAAAGCTAGGGACATACAACTAATCACCTTAGCCTCTTGGATGAGTCATGAGGAGGCCAGAGCTACATAAATGAAAAAGGTATTGGGAAAAGAAGAAACAAAAGCCCTTATGATCATAGCAGAATAGTCTAACCCAATGGTTGTCATCATCACTCACAACCTCATTGAAAATGATCCCAAGCTTGCACCAAGATACCTTGTTGTACAAGAACATTCGATCACTCATTTTGAAGACATGCTAAGATTTCTAGGAGATGACAGCCATCAAGCCTGCCAAAGGAGATGGAACACCTTACCCTATAGCCTAAAGATCAAAGAATATCATGGTCCTGTAGGATGAGGGATGCACTAGTGAGAGTCCCAATGTATAATAAAACATTACATAGACTCAACATAAACTGGATTGGATTACCATTACTTTTAGGTATATTAGAGGGGATAAAGGAAGAAGAAGAAAGAAATAAATGGGAAGAAATAGATAGGAATGTAGGGTTTTATCCACAAGAGGAGGAGACTACAACAAAAGCCTGGAATGTCAAGGAGGCCACCAAAGCAATGAAAGGCATGGACATAGATTGAGTTTCTTAGAGGATAAGAAACATTGTTAGTAGGGGGGTTGATGATGAGGCTCATCAATGGGTAAATTATATGGAGCTTAATGTACCTCTAGCTTACTAAAATCAACTTTTCTCATCATTCTTTACATGTTTTAATTATGTTTTTCTTAATGAGGAGAGTAAAGATTGATATCATGTCTAGTGGTCTAATGTGAATTGATTATAGGTTTTGGAGCAAATTTTGGCTAATTAAAGTGCAAGAACTGGAATGGAGACAAGAAAGAGGGATTCTAGGAGACAAGATCTCCCTCCTTAAGTCCTCACTTACTTAAAGATTCCTCAATCAAATCTCATCAGCTCGGAGTTGCAACTAGTCGAGTCATGAAGTTCATTGGCAACCAAGCCAGTGATAGTCAAAGACCAGTTAATCTCAAGATTGGAGCCAACCCTCCCTAAATTTAACCAAGGTTTTGGTAACTTCTCTTGTATAAATTAAGAGGCCTAGGGCCTCATTAGGATTCAGATTTTTTTTTCAAGATAGCTAAGTAGTTTTTGAATTGGAGCATTGTAACCCAACACTCTTATGTATTTCTAATTTCTTTAATGAAAATGAGCAGCATTCCCTTGATCCAACACTAAGTTGACTCAGAGGGCTACAGCTCTTGGGTTGGGGCCCAGCCCTAGCAGCAGAGGTTCCTCTTATTGTATATGTATGCTTAGGTTATCTCATAGTTAGTTGTTAAACTGATTTTGGTATTATTAATTTGAAAGTATTTGTAGATTTGATTAGTTCGCTTCCATTTGTGAATAGTTCTAATAGTAGCATTGTAGTGATAAGAATATATTCCAAAAAGGCTGACAGGAAGTGGTTTTCACCTCATTTATTCCTTTCATGGATCATGGTTTGAGTAATACTTCTCATGCAGCTCGAAAAGACAAATTCTAGCTTTTTGTGTAATTTAGGGTTTTCTTGCTAATTAGGTCATTATATTGCAGTTTCGTAGATAAATTGCAGTTGGTATTTTCTAATCTCTTAAGTTTTTCACTGATCTCATCTCACTCTCATATTGGTTCCAAGAATTGCCATGCATATGAGCTTAGCAAAGTAAATGGTGATGACTCTGTTTTCTTTTACTCAAATACACCATTCTTGTTTTTGATGAGTTCATATATGAATGTAAAGAATGATGTTTGTTGATTGCATGACTTTCTAAATTGCAGGGATACCTCATCTCATGAGCCTCAGCTAATCCATATTGTGGAGTATCAAAGAAGGTATGTTTTTATGGTTATTTCGGTATCTTTTCATCAGGACTTATAAGCCTTTTTGCATTATGAACTTAGAAAATAATAAAGAATTATAACGAAACATGTGAGATTAATATAGAACGTTGACAATTGTCGTTTCCATGTACAGGAGGGAGGAAAAACGAAAAGTGGCCATCCTAAAGGAAAAGAAAAAGATGGATTAACTGCTGTCCCTTCGATGGGAGACGGCATGCAAACCAGATCAAAACGGACCAACCCAGGAAAGGAAGCAGAGATACCAGCTCGGCGCAGAAAAGAGAAGAAGTAACTCAGGATTAACGATTCTGCGAATCCCTCAGGATCCTTGATCCTGAGGGATCGTTGTTTTATCTATTTTTGCATCTAGATATCTTCGTCCTCACCCTTATATAAGGGATAGCATTGTTAGCTAAAAGCATGGGAGATGATTATGCTTTTATGTAATTTCTTTTAAAAGATCAAAACTATAATCATTACGTCCTGTTAAGACTTGCTTTACTGTAATTTTACTTCATGCATTAATACAGACTTGGTTACTTTTTTATCTTTGAGCCTAGATCAACCTTAAGCGGTGTACCCCTGGAGGCTAAGGGCCCGGCCCTGGAGGACACTTGCTCTTGTGCCATTATGTGTGGTTTCTGTGTGGTTTGCTTATCAACGTGATCTGGTAATCTGATGTGTTTTATAAAGCTTATGTCACATGCTCTTTCATGTTTAATCCATTTAATGTTCCTGCAAACAAAAGTGTTGTATTGACGTTGCATCATGTTATTATTCCTTTAAGTGTTGGTATAATACGATTAATCTCTACAGGATACTGTTGTTCCATTACAAAGTTTTGTGTTATGTGATTGTGCCTTAGCATTACAGAGTTTATCTTGGAAGCTCTGATTTTATATGATTATTGAATCCTTGAATATTACTGAGATGCAATCGTGTGCTTCCTAATTAGAGTGATAACAGAATCAAACTAAGCACGTTGCGCTTATATGGTTTTCAGTGTTGTTCCATCATGGATCTGTAGGCAGTGTTGTTCCATTGTGTGTGTACATCTTTAAGAATGAAGGATTGATGTGATTGAATAGATTCACAACTTGTTAAACCTAGCTACTGCTCAATTCCTTAAGTGTTGTTCCATTTCTGAATTGCTGTTCCATTTTCAAATTGCTGTTCCATTTCCGAATTGTTGTTCCGTTTCTGAATTGTTGTTCCATTTCTGAATTGCTCTTCCATTTTCGAATTGTTGTTCCATTTCAAGGTTGTTGTTCTATTTCATTGACGTTCTCTTTATCTACCGTTTCGTTTCTTATTTGTTAAGGACGATCTCCGGCTGTAGTGAGCATGGGCATCTGCTACATGGCTCTCAGACCCCTGATTTGTTCTCCGATTTCTTTTCCATCAGTTTCTAGAGGGATGGGTTATTGCTACCAAACCCTTGACTGATACATTGCTTAATATCTGAGTGTGTGATTTAGCCTTTTGAAGTAGTTAAGTTGTAGACATGCATGAGTTTACTTTTGTAGTTGCAAACAATTGTACTACGAGCATTACTCTGACAAATGCTAAGCCTCAAACTGAGACACTCTTTGAAATAACAAAACGTTCCCGGATTGACATATTAATGTGAGGTAACTAGAGGTGAAAGAGACTCTTTTTATAGCTCCACATTTTGGCACCATTGCCAGGGAAAGAGTGTATCCATTTGTTCTTTTTTTCAGAGTAGTGTACGAGCCTGCTAGGGAAGAATTGGGTTTTCAAAATAGAAGGTAAGAACCTACGTGTGGAGCATGTAAAAGCCCTGCTCCTTTGCCCACTTTCCTGTAGATTTGCTGCTATTTTCTTAAGAAGGATTTAGTAGTTAAATTGAGTGCATGACTAAGCAGAAAAAGCTAGAGAAAAATTCCAAACCTTTACCAAAGCCAGAAAAAGCTAAGGGGCTGGTGACCCTTGGTTGATCAACCTTCATAGACGAAATCTATAAGAAAGCCGAATCTCAGTCCTTAGTAGGACCCAGGAAATTTACTTCCAAACAGCCTACTAGCTCCCTTTAGGCCATAGGTTCACCATCTGTAGCCTTTGCTGAGGTGCATAGTCAAACTGACGAACAAGACTTTCAAGAAATTGAAAATTCTATTCCAGAGCTATTGCAGGAACAGAATTTTAGTAATCTTTGTGAAGGAGAAGGAGAGACAGGGTAAAGTAAGGAACCGAGATCGCCTCTTAGGATAACTCAGCCATTGAGCAGCCTAGACAAAGGGAGTGTTGTAGAAATTACTATTGAAGGGACCCAATCTCCTCAAACAAAAATCCCAGATAGAGGAAGTACTATTAAATCCATCCCCTCTCAACCTAGGAACACCCTCCTAGATATTCCAGAAGGTTATTGGCATATATTTGACCCAATGGCTCAAAATCAGCCAAACACCCAAACCTCTACATTACAATACCCCATAGTGGATTCTACAGCAAATGCCCCCATGAAAGCAATCCCCCTTCAACATATCCCTACATTTCATGGGCTTACATCAGAAGACCCGAATGCATTTCTATTTTAATTTGATGTACTATGCAGAGGAAATGATTACACCACTGACCCCCAAAAACTAAAATTGTTTCCCTCTACACTAAAAGGGGCTGCTTTAAGATGGTTTATGGGATTAGGTGGTGGGGTTATAAATAACTGGGAACAAATGAAAGAATCTTTTCTAAAAAAATATCAAGACTATTGCAGGTATAGAGAACCAAAAGATGAAATATTCCAGATGACAGCTAGACCAAACGAAACATTAGAAGAGTATGTGGAACGTTTCTAGTATAATCTACAAAGATCTCCCAATGCATCACTGCCTTTACCTGATAACGTGTTAAAAACAATGTTAATAAGGGGCATGAACGAACAATGGATCGAAACATTAAACATTATGGGAAAAGGGGATATTTATCAGGAAAGTTTTGCTGACATAATTGATTTATGCATCAGGAGTTTGAGAGGCAGTACACAAATCAAACCAGCGGAACATGATCAGTTTGTAAGAGAAAATAAAATCCCATCAGAAGGAGTAACGCGTGTAGAAATTGGAAATTTATTAGAAAATTTTAAAACTGATATACTAGGGACACTGACTACACAATTGGACGTTTTGGAGGCCAAGCAAAAGAAAATGGAGGCAGAACAGAATTTGGCAATCTTCTGCCCCAGATGTAGGAAGAAGCATAGCCATAAGGAGTTTCCACTAGATGCAGTCCAAACATACGCCATCTGTACAAGGGATCACTCTACGAAAAGTTGTCCCTCACTACCTGGACTAAAAGCAGTATATAAGGAGGCAGAAGAAGAGACATAAGCGGTGTATTTGCTCAACCATCGTCGTCAGTGGCAGCCGCGACAAACTGGTATGTTTCCAGACCCAGCTTCTTCTTTTCAGTCTCCATAGTATAACGCTCAACAGTATAATACATGGCAAATTCAATTTCAGCCTCCATTTCCAAACTGGTCACCACAGTCATATCCTTCTACAAACCCATTGCTGAATCAGACAAGCCGATCTGGTTGGTCAAATCCTCCTTATCCCCCACCATATTGGCAAAACAACCCATACCCACCACAATGGGCTCCCCCTACTTCACAAAGCTCAGCCTTGCAGACTAACCGGTAGAGATCAATGCATCAGCTAGTAGGAAATATCCCTCTCCCTCAACCTACACTGCCAACTTTACAGCAAAATCCCCAGTCTAATCTGAGACCACAACTCCTAGCCCAACCCAACCCCAACCCAAATAGCAGACCAGTCCAATCTCTCCAAATCCTAGAAACACTAGAAGAAGGACCTGATCTGAGGGAGTGTAATGATCTTCAACTAAGATCTAGGCATATTATTCAAACTGAGGGAAATAAAACAGTTCAGATTGAATATCAGTTACCTAGAGAACATCTGTCACATGAAGAGGATGTGAATAAACAACAAACTCATAATCAAGCAACCACATCCTCTCCCTCGTTCCCAGAATGATTAGTCATACCTCAACCTATACAACAACATGATTTTGACATTCTGGGAGAATTGCAAAATTTGTACATAAAAATTCCATTCCTCCAAGCCATTCAAGACATCCCGATATACACAAAAACTATTAAAGAATTGTGCATAAAAAAACCAAGGAGGAATATAACAAAAAATCCAAGAGTTCAAGTAGTCGGAACCTTATCTGACTTATTATCAGGAAAGGAAACACCCATTAAATACAAAGACCCAAGAAACCCAATAGTAACTATCCAAATTTATGGTCAAACCCTACCCAATGCCTTAGTTGATCTTGGAGCTGCAATCAATATCTTAACAACCGCTACTTGCCAAAAGCTAGGCATTATATCTGTAGAACCCACCTCCACTTTGTTAGAATTGGCTGACCGATCTGTGGTTAGGCCAGAAGGCATACTACATGATGTCATGGTCTCGGTTGACTCCTGGGAATATCCAATCGATTTTCTGATAATAAATCCTAAAACCCGACTTGATGGACATCCATTGATCTTAGGAAGACCTTGGCTCGCCACTGCTGATGCCTATATCGGCTGTCGGCAAGGGAATATGATCATAACCAGGGGAGCGGATATCAAGAATTTAGTGCTATATCCCCCAGCACAGCCAAGTATCACAGTAGTCAAAACTAATAGGCACCCTGTATCATATCTTACTGATAACATCAGATCTCCATTAACTATACAAGAATCATTTGAGTTCAAAGACGAAACGGAAGATAATCCCATCAGTAATTTCATTAGTCAAACTGAACTCACATCTCGTACCCAATGTCATATGAGAAAAGCAACATTTGATAACGAATTAGAAGAAGACCCTATAAAAGATACACATGATCACACAATCCCTGTCACTTCTGTTGCAAATAGTAAAATTGTGGAAATTAAACCTGGAAAAACCTTAAACATTAACGCCAACCTCACATTCGAACAAGAAACAAATCTCATCCATATGTTAAGGAAATATAAAGAAGCATTTGCATGGGACTACCCTGATATGAAATGAATTGACCCCCAACTATGTACAAACCACATTTACATAGAAAACGATGCAAGACCTGTTAGGCAGCCTTAGAGAAGACTAAATCCTCATCTAAAAGAAGTGGTAAAAGCTGAGCTTCAAAAAATTTTATATGTTAACTTTATTTACTCCTATCTCTAATAGTAAATGGGTCTCCCCGCTTGTGGTGGTACCTAAAAAGAATGGGAAATGGAGAATCTGCGTGGACTACAGGGAGCTAAATAAAGCAACACAAAAAGATCACTTCCCTCTGCCATTCATCGACCAAGTATTAGACACTTTGGTAGGAAATAAATTCTTTTCTTTCCTTGATGGCTTCAGTGGGTATAACCAAATACAGTTGCCCCTGAAGATCAAGACAAAACTACTTTTACTTGTCCTTCGGGAACATTCACCTACTGAGTTTTACCTTTTGGCTTATGCAATGCCCCTGCCACATTCCAAAGGGATATCCTTAGCATTTTTGCAGACCTAATAAATGAAGGACTGGAAGTATATATGGACGACTTTACTCCATACAGAGATGAGTTTGACCCAACACTGGATACACTAGAAAAAGTCCTACAACATTGCATTACTACCATGCTTTGTTTAAGCCATGAAAAATGTTATATGATGATGACGGAAGGACTTATTTTAGGACACTATATTTCAGAAGTTGGAATTTAGGTAGATCCAGCCAAAATCCAAATACTTTTGCTTATTCCTACTCCTACCACTCAAACAGAGGTACATAGCTTTCTTGGATTTTCTAGTTACTACAGAAGGTTTATAGAACATTATTCGCGTATTGTTGCACCCTTGTATGCACTAACTGGTAACGTTGATTTTCTTTGGACAGAGAAATGTCAACGTGCTTTCAAGGAACTGAAGAAGCTCATATCTACAACCCCAGTCCTTCGAGGAACAAATTGGGATTTTCCATTCCAGATATCATCTGATGCCTTAGACACAACCATTGGAGCAGTCCTTGGACAGGAAGAGGATAGAAAACCATATGCAATTTATTACATTAGCAAAAATCTATCCCCTGCTGAATTAAACTATACTGTCACTGAAAAAGAATTTATAGCCGTTATATATGCTGTCAATAAATTCAGACATTACATTACTGGATATCCTGTTATCTTGTACATAGATCATTCTGCTATAAAATATTTAGCAAACAAGCCTATCACAAATGGTAGAATAACTAAATGGTTGATTTTATTGCAGGAATTTGATATTACAATCAAGGATCGACCTGGAAAAGAAAATCCGGTCGCCGATTTCCTCTCAAGAATACCAAAGCCAGTTAATTCAGCAGCAGTTGAAGATCAATTTCCGGATGAGCATCTCTTTGTTGTTGTTGTTGTTCAAACACCCTGGTATGTTGACGTTGCCAATTACCTAGCAGTAGGTAAGTTACCAAAGCATCTAACCCCTAATGAGCGAAAATAGATTGTTCAGTGGAGTACTAGATTTTCTTGGATTGGGGGCTATTTGTTTCACACAGGGGCAGACATTCATATCAGGAGATGCGTTCGAGAGGACGAAATTTTTGAGATATTGAAAGCCTACCAAGACCAACCATGTGGTGGAAATTTTGTTGATCGCAGGACTGGACATAAAGTGTTACAAACAGGGTATTATTGGCCCACAATTTTCAAAGATGTAAAGAAATTTGTCCAAGCCTGTGACAGTTGCCAAAGAGTGGGATGCCCTAGTCAGTGGGATGAGATTCCTCTGAAACCATAGTTAGTCATCGAACCATTTGAGCGACGGGCTCTTGATTTCGTGGGACCAATCAACCCACCATCAAACCAAAAAACATACATTTTGGTGGCAACAGAATATGTCACCAAGTGGGTTGAAGCAGAGGCATTGCTAACAGCCACAGAAGACTCTGTTATACAGTTCTTGTTCCAGCTATTTGTACGTTATGGCCTTCCAAGAGAGATAATTACAGATGGTGGACCACAGTTTGCTGGAAACAGAATAGCTGCAACACTCAACAACTATCATGTCCAGCATAAAATTACTACTCCATATCACCCACAGGCAAATGGGCAAGTAGAAAGCAGCAATAAAATAATAGAAACAATCCTAACAAAAACTTTTGCATAACATAGACGTGATTGGGCTGCTAGACTACCTGAAGCACTATGGGCTTATAGAACAACATGGAGAAGTACCACCGGTTACTCACCTTATCAGCTAATGTTTGGAAAACAATCTATTTTCCCCATAGAATTCGAAATCCAAACATTACGAACAACACAGGAAGTTGGTTTAGACCTAACCGAGGCACAGACTAATCGACTACAACAGATCAATGAGATGGATGAAATTAGGCTCTCTACACTTCAACACACTACCCTGATACAGTAGCAGAGAGCTAAATGGCATGATGCTCTCATTAAAAATAAAGTCTTCCATGAAGGAGACTGGGCTCTTTTGTACGATTCCAGGTTTCAAGACTTCCCCGGGAAACTCCAGACACGTTGGCTGGGACCATATGAAATCCAGAAGGTACATGACAATGGTACCCTTACCCTAATCACTATTGATGGTTTTGGATATGCATTTAAGGCAAATGGCCATCGAGTCTGTCTCTATCGCAAAACACTTACTCGGGAGTCCTTCTGCCAACAGCTACGCCAAGATTCAGATATGGAGATCTTGGGGGAGGAAGATAAGTCTTCCTCACCTGTAATTCACTAAGGAAATTACTTTTCTTTATAGTCTATACATAACTTCTTGAGTTACTTTTGTACATATCTTTGAAACATGTTTTGCTACCTCTACTATTCCTTTTCCAAAAGGAACGGCATTAGGAGTTTTTGCTGTTCCTTTTTTTTCTAAAGGAACAACATTTGTGAGTTTTTGCTGTTCCTTTCCCAAAGGAACGACATTTGTGTGTTTTTTCTGTTCCTTTTCCAAAGGAACAACACTTTTTCTTTCTGCTATTCCTTTTTCAAAGGAACAACACTTTTGCTTTCTGCTATTCCTTTTCCAAAGGAACAACACTTTTGATTTTTGTTGTTCCTTTTCCAAAGGAATGACATTTGTGTGTTTTTGTTGTTCCTTTTCCAAAGGAATGACATTTATGTGTTTTTGTTGTTCCTTTTCCAAAGGAACAACACATTTGCTTTCTTCTATTCCTTTTCCAGAGGAACAACACTTTTGCTTTCTACTGTTCCTTTTCCAAAGGAACGACACTTTTGTTTTCTGATGTTCCTTTTCCAAAGGAACAACACTTTTGATTTTTGTTGTTCCTTTTCCAAAGGAACGACATTTTTGTGTTTCTGTTGTTCCTTTTCCAAAGGAAAAACACTTTTACTTTCTGTTGTTCCTTTTCCAAAGGAACAACATTTTTTGATTTCTGTTGTTCCTTTTCCAAAGGAACGACATTTGTATGTTTTGTTGTTCCTTTTTCCAAAGGGACAACATTTTTGAACTATTGTTGTTCCCTTCCTCAAAAGGAACACCACATGTATGCTTTTGCTCTCCTAGTGAAACAGCTTGTTCCTTTTGCTATTCTAAATTGAGGATGCTTTTTGCTCATGTTCTTTCAAGTCTTTTTTAATACGGCTATGCACTTATGTAGTGGGAACAAAAACACAGCATACAGAAATTAGTCAATCATAAATCGCTATCTTTATAAGAAATTTCCCTGAATTGGTGAGAAGACACAAGGAAAGACATGCTTATTCATCATCTTTTGCTACCATTGTTCTACTAATTCTATTCTGATTGGTTATCTGTATCATGATGGTCCCTTTTTAATCCTCTCTGATTATCATTCAGGAATAAGAGCAAAGGATCTATACCTTCCTATTGGGATATTAAGACTTCTTCCACCATTCCTACTCTTAAGGAGTGTTGAACCACCCTTTGTGTATAAATAGGGAATGAACTTTATGAAAAAAAGAAAAAAAGGGAGCAAAACATGGTTTCTAAATTGTCAAATTGCAGGATAGGAAGTCTCATTAAGAGTTGGCCTACCATGATCATCAGGATGGAAGCAAAGTGGCATTCACACTATGGCCACCACACCAGGGAAATGGTCCAAAAGGTATATCAAACAAACAACCCTTGGAACAGGAGGTCTCATCACGAGCCAGCCTGCCCATTATTCGCTCCTTCCTCGTGAATGGCATTATGGCTAACTGGTCACCAAGCCAGCATAATGGCCTACATTTTGACATTACACAACGTTTCCTAGCATACACAAAGGACTATGGTTCTATGGGTGAAACAAACAACTCTGCCAAGGTTGTGGACACCTGTTAGCAGCAGAGCACTGTTAATGGTATTGAAGTCACATTATTTACACCAATAGGTAAGTTAATTGCATCCTTTTGTTTCTTATGCCGTGGTAATCAATTATATGATATTACCCCAACCATATAATGCATGACTATATATTATCACCAATCATTACAGAACCAGTGACAATGACCGCATGAGACTCTCTATTTACGGAAAATGTCTTATCCCCGAACTTGCATCAAATCACCGCACTCTCTTATGTATTAAAGTGACGCAACTTTATACCTCAATTTCAGTAATAGGTTGTTTTTGTAAGCATGGTATATTGCCATACGCTATTCCTTAAAGACTTTGCTACAGAACAGGCGCTGCTCCTTTATTTGACAGCTGGGACAACCTATCACATTGCGGGGGGGGGGGAGGTTAACCTCATCATTCCCCAGAGCACGTGTCAGCTCGCCATTTGGGAGATTGTATACTAAAACATAGCATGGCTCAACGATATTATCCCTTCCTATTTTTTTGTTTTTTTCTGCATGAGTTCCTGTTCAAAGCCATTTCCACTTCATACACCGTAGATTTAGAGTTTGAACGAGTGTTACGCCATCAACTTCTCTATGTTTCAACAAACAGTTGTCGTTCCTTTGAGAATTCGTAGCAAAACTATGGGAGGAAGATCAGTTTGCAAAGAACTGCAAGTGCTAACTGTTTCGGCTGTAGCCCGCGAAATCCTGGCAAGAGCAGGACAGCTGACCTATCTTAACTGCCTGAAGGAGTCCAATGAAACAGTAGCAATTGAATTTTTACAGAATTTGCAAGAGGACTACTCCACAGTAAGAGGAAAACGTATAGCAGTCACCGATGACATAATCGCAAAAGTCTTGGGACTACCAGCCACTGGACTAGTATGGACGTTAAAGAAGGAAAGGCTGCAGAAGATTTTAGAGATCTTTTAGGATGAGGGACAGAGCCTAACGATTCGAGGAAAGGGGGTGCTGCCAGCAAAACTAGGAGAGCCGTGGGCAGAATTAGCAAAGACCATCCAAAGCTATATCACCTGTGAAGGAAGAAAAGACGTGGTAAGACCACGACATCTTAAACTCCTTGCTATTCTAAAACGGAAATGCTCTATAAATTTACCTACATTGTTGAATTCATTACTTCATGATGTTGCACGAAGCATGAAAAAAGCACAGCACGTAGAGTCAGTTGTTAGCCACCATGGATTAATTTGGTTCATAGTCAACCATAGTCTCACCCAGCAGCAGAGTAGTTGGGAAGAACTAATTACCATCGCCAATGGAGGGTTGGCCACACACAAACGTCCGAAAAACGAAAACAAGTCACTAGCACACCCCAACGTCCAGAAAAATGGAAGCAGGTCACTAGCACATCTGAGAAACCTGAAAAACATAAGAAATCTGAAAAATGGAAACATGTTACCAGCACATCTGAGCAACCAGAAAAATGTAGGAAATCGGTTCAGCTAGCATGGCTACGAGGGGGGCTAGAGATGCCCCATGAAGGCACTAGCCAGATAGTAGAAATCGAAGATGAGCAATCCCCAAGGGAGGACAAGGAAATAGAAGTACAGGATGAGGAAGCAGAGCAATCTGCAGAAGCAGAAGAAGAAGAAGAAGAAGAAGAAGAGGAGGCAGAACAATCTGCAGAAGAAGAAGAAGAAAAGGAGGTAGAACAATCTGCAGAGGAAGAACAAGAAGAGGAGGCAGAGAAATATGCAGAATAAGAAGAAGAAAAAGATGAGCAATCTGAAGAGGAAGGAGATGAGGGAAAAGAAGCTAAGCAGTCCGAGCAGGAGGAAGGAATGGAACAGCAGGAAGGCAGCCCATTACAAGACCCATTAGGGGTAGATGAATTGGCCAAAGTTTTGGCCAAAATGGGCGAATATGGCCAACCTCCGAGTCCATTAGACCTCCATGCCGGAGAGAAACCTCAGGAGAAAGATGCACCTGAGGAATCACATGCAGAATAGGCAGAAGTAGAAAATTTGTCCGTTCGTGATGAGAAGATGTCAGAAAATGCTGAGCAGGAACAGCCCGAAGAAAGTTCGGAGGAAATAAGGGCAGAAAAGGAATTAGCCCAAGAAATAACAGAGCCAATTAAGGTTCTTGCGCTGGAACAGCCACCCTAGGAAGAAAACCAGGAAGCTAGTCATAGTCCAGATCGTAGTAAACAACCTGCTTTTCCTTCTGAAGAAATGGCGGAAATAAGGGAATTACGAAAGGAACAATAGAGATTATTGAACATAATAGTCTAGCTTCATGAACATATTAGGATTCTAAAGGCGAGGCAAAGGGTAAAAGGGACTTCAGGAAGAAACGGTCGGACCACACCAGCAAAATCCCTTAAGGGCAAGAGGCGGAGGACCAGAATCCATCCTGCTGCTCAAAACCCTGACAAAAGCCAAGCTGTTGTTCCAAATGAAGCTGAAAAATAGACTGTTGTTCCAATTGAGAAGGAATAGCAATGGGCTGATGTTCGTGTTAAAATAGAAAAGGATGATAAGATAGTTCAGACGGAGGCACCACCTTCGGGAGTAATAAGGGTTCTGAAATCGAAGCAGCACAATAAGAAAGTTCAAGTAAAGCTCCCGGCCTCCACGGATGCATGGCAAAAGGATCCGAAAATGGTAACCCTTCAGAAGGGTTTGAAGCAGGCCCAGCAAGAAGAAGAAAATCTTAGGGAGCAAACGGTCCCTCGAGAAAAATATGAAGAACTACAGCAGCAGCTAAGGAACGTCAACTTATCTGAAAGCCAGGCCTTCGAAGGATGGCGAAAGGAACAAGAGAAAGTTGCAAATCTAATCCGTAGATTAGATGTAGTTATCAAACAGATGGATACCTTGTGTTCTCTATACAATGATGTCCTAGCATGTAGAGGCCTTGCTAAGAACTATGCCCTGTTTTTAATGGAAAGGTATTTACAATTGAAAATAAAGGCTGATAAAGCAGGCGCTTTCATACAAATTAACACCATAGATGATTTCATAAACTGAAGTAAACACTACGGGTAAGAGTGCAGAGATTATTGTATGAATTTTACTTGCATAACCTTGTACTAGAATAAGAGAACGAACTGAACCCTGGCCCTTATGTTGGGGACATTCAATTGCAAGCATTTATCTCATCTGCAGTTAATCAAATTAAATGGCTCAAAGCCTATAATTATTTTCAAAGACAAGAAAACGGATTAGATCTATGGGTAAGAGCTGAGCCTAGGGATCCAACACAGTTATGGAGGAGACATAGAAATCTCATGAAGGCTCCAAGAGTGATTGAAGCATTAGGACCCATGCATGAGGCAATCACTCGGGAGGGACTTGAATACTTTTCCTCTATCAAAGACCCTACCATTGATGCAGCTAAATTTCGATATCGAATATCTAATCCGAATATCCAGCTCAGAGAACCATTTAAGTATGAGAATTTTAAACTTGCTACCAACCGTTTTCCCCTCTATGGCAAAATTATTTTGAGGGCAGAGCCATCCTGGTTAGGATATAGGTTCTGGAGTCCAATCTTTTGGCATCCTGCACCCGGATACCAAGCCCTGTATGAGATGCCTGAGGGTCAGACAGGCCATTTCAATGATCATTTAGTTTCGCATCACGGCTGTAGGCCCTCACATGAGATTCCATCTCCAGCCCACTCACTCACTGCCTTGCATGTCAACTACAATGTTTTCATGAGGCCATGAAAAAGGGTAAGCCGGGGGGTGTGTGGAGTATCAAAGAAGGCATGTTTTGATGGTTATTTCAGTATCTTTTCATCAGGACTTATAAGCCTTTTTGCATTATGAACTTAGAAAATAATAAAGAATTATAACGAAACATGTGAGATTAATATAGAACGCTGACAATTGTCGTTTCCATGTACAGGAGGGAGGAAAAATGAAAAGTGGCCATCCTAAAGGAAAAGACAAAGATGAATTAACTGTTGTCCCTTCAACGGGAGACCGCATGAAAACCAGATCAAAATGGACCAACCCGGGAAAGGAAGCGGAGATACCAGCTCGGCACAGAAAAGAGAAGAAGTAACTCAGGATTAACGATTCTGCGAATCCCTCAGGATCCTTGATCCTGAGGGATCGTTGTTTTATCTATTTATGCATCTAGATATCTCCTTCCTCACCCTTATATAAGGGACAACATTGTTAGCTAAAATCATGGGAGATGATTATGCTTTTATGTAATTTCTTTTAAAAGATAAAAACTATGATCATTAGGTCCTATTAAGACTTGCTTTACTGTAATTTTACTCCATGCATTAATACAGACTTGGTTACTCTTTTATCTTTGAGCCTGGATCAACCTTAAGCGGTGTACCCCTGGAGGCTAAGGGCCCGGCCCTGGAGGACACTTACTCTTGTACCATTACGCGTGGTTTCTATGTGGTTTTCTTATCAACGTGATCTGGTAATCTGACATGTTTTATAAATCTTATGTCACATGCTCTGTCGTGTTTAATCCATTTAATGTTCCTGCAAACAAAAGTGTTGTATTGACGATGCATCATGTTACTATTCCTTTAAGTGTTGGTATAATACGATTAATCTCTACAGGATATTGTTGTTCCATTACAAAGTTTTTGTGTTATGTGATTGTGCCTTAGCATTGCAGAATTTATCTTGGAAGCTATGATTTTATATGATTATTGAATCCTTGAATATTACTAAGATGCAATCGTATGCTTCCTAATTAGAGTGATAATGGAATCAGACTAAGCACATTGTGTTTATATGGTTTTCAGTGATGTTCCATTGTGTGTGTACATCTTTAAGAATGAAGGAGTGATGTTTGGATTGATGTGATTGAATAGATTCACAACTTGTTAAACCTAGTTACTGCTCGATTCCTTAAGTGTTGTTCCATTTCTGAATTACTGTTCCATTTTCGAATTTCTGTTCCATTTCCAAATTGTTGTTCCGTTTCTGAATTGCTATTCCATTTCTGAATTGTTGTTCCATTTTCGAATTGTTGTTCCATTTCAAGGTTGCTGTTCTATTTTATTGTTGTTCTCTTTACCTATCGTTTCATTTCTTATTTGTTAAGGACAATCTCAGGCTGTAGTGAGCATCAACATCTGCTACCCGACTCCCAGACCCCTGATCTGTTCTCCGATTTCTTTTCCATCAATTTCTAAAGGGAAGGTTTATTGCTACCGAACCCTTCACTGATACATTGCTTAATGTTTGAGTGTGTGATTTAGCCTTTTGAAGTATTTAAGTTGTAGAAACGCATGAGTTTACTTTTGTAGTTTCAAATAGTTGTACTACGAGCATTACTCTGACAAATTCTAAGCCTCAGACTGAGACACTCTTTGAAATAGAAAAACGTTCCCGGATTGACATATTAATGTGAGGTAACTAGAGGTGAAAGAGACCCTTTTTATAGCTCCACACATATCTTCCCATGATTGCCAAAAGTCACTAAGGTCTCAATTCAAATTCTTGTCTTATGAGGAAAACTAGTCATCTTTGTTGAGAAAATCCAACCATCTTAAAGCTTTGGCTTGAGTTCTAAGTAAGTGCCTATCACTCCTACGCAGTATTCCCTCCTTATTCACCTTTTCTAAGCATCACCCTACCTTCTAGACAACTCCCTAAACTTTCAACCTGTTCCTATAGTAAAACAGGGGATCCTATAGGTGAACCAGTACTTCCTGTAGACATCTTGTAGAAAAACCTGTAGTGGCATGTTTTGAGCCCGAATGGAGAAAATTCATCACTAAAACCCAATTTTCCCTCCAACTCATTTGAACCATTGCCCTTCTTTTCCTTTACATCTGTCTCCCCTGCCAAAGAACCAAGCAAGATTAGCATTTGCATTTTTTGAGCAAAATGATAAAAAGTAAATGAATCTTTTACATTTGTTCTTTCACACAGCAGTTAGCACTCTTTAGATCAAATTTCATGCTTAGACTAGTTAAAACCTCACATGTTTTAAAATGAGATTCTTCTAAAACAAAATTAGATTAACAAGTAGATTAAGGATTTCATGTTGGTTTCCAAGCATTTCTTTCAGTCTTTCCTTTATGCAATAGACAACATTTATTTTCTTCCAATTAGGGTAAATTTTCCTTCTCCAAATTGGTAATCATACTTCTTCTAGTCAAAGAAGGTTGGTTTAAGAAACCCTAGAGGTCTATCACCCCAACTCAGCAATGACAATGAGTAGCCCAATTACATATATTTATGTATACAACATTGTCACCTCCAAGTTTGTACAAACCCTGGGTTGATGAAGTAAAGTCGATAGCCCCAATAGTTACAGAATCCTTGTTGCAATACTAGTGCCAATTAGCATATCCATATTATTCCATGTTAGGGTCTCTCCATTTGACAATGGATTAACCTACCTGGACTTTCGAATAAAGCCTAATTGCTACAAGATATGAGATCGGGGTTGTTTAGTGGAGAATTTTGAGAAGATTTTTACTCTTTGGACTCACTGGTGGTTGTCTATGGGTGGTAGGTACATTATTATTCAATTGTTTCACCAGAAATTGGTGGTATAATATACACACCTCTTCATGCTCCCTGTTCACATTATTAATAATATTAATGCTATTTTGGTTCATTTTCTCTCGTCGGGGAAGAGTGAACACCAAAAATTCCACCTTGGCAAATTCAGAGCAATTCCTAAGGGATAAAGTTGGTGGTTGGGGAATACTTGATTTAACAAGATTTGGATGGGTTCTTCTTGTAAAATTTCTCTACCATATTGAATTTGGAAATGGCATGTGGCAATTGATCATTGCTGATAAATACGTTCAAGGAAAATCCTTTTTAGTGTGGTACCGAAAGGTGAGGATTGGAACTAGGAGAGGCTCATACATTTGGTTGAGGTTTTGAAAAGTGAGCCACTAGATGATAGATAGAATGATCTAGTCCTTTGGTAGGGGTAAGTGTATTATGATTGGGATGGATTTGATTCTAGGGGTTTCTGTTCCATCTCTTTTGGTAATGAGATCATATCTGCATTTCACAATAGAGGATTTTTTTTCTTGGATCAAGTCATTGTGCAATGACAAGTATATCTCCCTTATCCAACTTGGAAGATAGCAGAGGAAATAGTTCTATCTGGGAGGCATGTGCCTAATTGGAATCACCTCTTACATTCTCTCAAAAATGTAGGTTTCATGTATCATAGGAGGGGTAATTCCTTTACATGGAATGAAGTATTGAGACAAGGATAGATGGTCATCAATGAGGTCTATTGATACCTTTTAAATACCATTTTCCCCTCTAACAACCTATTCTAGTTTAGGAAGGCTAGGAAGTGGAGGGTTACTTATAAGGTGGTCACCTTCTATTGGTTAGATTGGAACAAGAAAATCCCAACATGGGCTAATTTGTGTAAGAGGGGTTTATATGGTTCAAGTTGGTATACTTTTTTTTATAATTCCTTCGAGGATGTATCTCATTTGTTTATTGTATGCCTTGTGTCTATGGAGGCTTGGGGGAGTTTATTTGACCATGTATGGGTTACACATAGTGTGGATATTGAATCATTGAATAATGTTGTAAATGGCAGTTTAATCTACGTTAAATTTTCAAATCACTCCCTCTGTTTGTTACTTGGGAGTTGTGGAAGGCCCACAACCATGCCATTTTTTATAATAGGCCTCATAACATTCACCGTATCTACTCTTAGGCATTGACTTGGATTTCTAAGGTGGCTCCTCCCATGTGGGATGTTGTTTCTCATAGGTACGATTCTCCTCCTTTAGAGGTTCATTTTCCTATAGCTTACTTTGATGTGGTGGCTCGTGAACATTGTTGTGGCTATGGGGTTTGGTTGCATTAAATATCAACTTACACATTTATTTTTATTGGTGTGGTGGATTTGGCATGAACCAAAGGCATGATTTATTGCTCTTTGGGGCATGTTGGTTCTTGCAATGAGCCTTATGATTTATCATATTTCTGTCCTTGGGGACTGTAACTCAGTTATTGATGCTGTGTTGGGGCAGTCTACTACCTCGGCCCTTAAATTGTCCACTTGGATGGCTCACATTATGGTTTTAAAGGAAGCTTTTGAGCACATATCCTTATTACACATTTACAGGCACCAAAACTCAGTGGCAGATGGGCTATCCAAGAAAGGTGTTATGCTCTTGACCTGCAAGAAGATACTAGAATACAAAAATATGCGAAGAAATATAACCCAGAGCATAGAACAATGAGAAATAACAGCATGTATTTTATTATTCAGAAACAAAAGCAATGTTCACTTTCCTCTTTGAGGGGGCAACCTCCAATAGAGCAAGGCTCGATTACAAAATAAGACACGACGCTCCTCAATGGGGAGTCTCTATCCTTTATATAGGATTCATACATGTAATACCATGGGTCAGTACCATGGTTCTTATTAATACCGTCTATCTAATACCATGGCCCATTTGCAACTAACTATGGTCCCTTCTCTAAATGTGGGTCAACCACTTACAATTATTAATATGGGCTTTATTAACTCTTTAACTAATTATAACTATGCCTTGACCCTATTACATAAATAAGGGGGTTAGGGTTGGACCCTAACATGCCCTCCCCCATAAAAGAAGCCTTGTCCTCAAGGCTGAAGTTGTAGAAACTGCTGAAGAATAGTGGTTGGTTCCTAGGTTGCATCTTTTGGAGAGGGGTCTTTCCACTTGATGAGGACTTCCTTGATCGTGCAGCCGTGCAGCTGCCATTCCCGCTTGTCAAGAACCTATTCAGGTTAGAGCTAGATTGGACCTTCATCATCCAATTCTGGTAGA
>APFE031733501.1:36000-65034 GCA_000404065.3 Pinus taeda
ACCAGAAGCAAAGCAGATCAGTGTGTGTATTTTAAATTAATTGGTGACCGTGTTATTTATCTGGTCTTGTATGTGGATGATATGTTGCTGGTTGGAAATGACAAAGAAATTATCCAGGATTTGAAGACCCAATTGTCCTCCAAAATTCAACATGAAAGATCTCGGTGCTGCAAACTATATTTTGGGCATGGAAATTAAAAGAGATCGGGCAAAGAGGAAGCTCTGGTTAAACCAGAGGAAGTATGTCGAGACAATATTA
This sequence comes from Pinus taeda, assembly GCA_000404065.3. NCBI lineage: Eukaryota > Viridiplantae > Streptophyta > Pinopsida > Pinales > Pinaceae > Pinus > Pinus taeda. The sequence continues at coordinate 36,260 of APFE031733501.1, forward strand.
CAGAGGTTTAATATGCAGGATAGTAAACCGGTGAAGGTTCCTATTCCTGTAGGTGGAAAGTTATATGTTGAACAGTGTCCGAAGACACAAGAAGAGAAAGAGGATATGTCCTGTGTTCCATATGCAAGTGCAGTCGGTAGCCTGATATATGCAATGGTCTATACTAGAACAGACATTTCACATGCAGTGGGAGTATTGAGTAGGTTTATGTCAAAACCAGGAAAGGAACATTGGACAGCAGTGAAACAAGTTTTCAGGCATTTGCGTGGCACTAGTGATTATGGTTTGTGCTACCAAGGAAGATTAAGATTGGACAGAGTGTTGGATATTCGTGGCTTTGTTGATGCAGACTGGGCTAGATATCTGGATCATAGAAGATCTACAAGTGGATATGTGTTTAACCTATTTGGAGGTGCAGTCAGTTGGATGAGTAAGAAACAATCTGTAGTGGCACTATCAACTATAGAGGCAGAATACATGACAGCCACTCATGCAAGCAAGGAAGCAGTTTGGTTGCAGAGATTGTGTTCAAGTATGGGGTTAGTACAGGGAGCTATAAGGATAGACTGTGATAGCCAAAGTGCAAATTTCTTGGCAAAGAACCCTGCTTATCATTCAAAGACAAAGCACATTGATGTTCAGTATCACTTTGTGAGGGATATGATAGAAGTCAAAAAGGTGTTGCTGGTAAAGGTGGACACTTTGAAGAATACTGCAGATGCATTGACAAAATCTGTGACCTCTGAGAAGTTCTCTTGGTGTAGAGAAACAATGGGCGTTTCAAGCTGGAAAAATGACTAAGCTCTCCTGTGCCCCCCTATGGAAAGAAAACAACAAGTGGGAGATTGTTGGGTTGTGTTATATTCTTTCCACGACTAACCTATCTAGTTAACCAAGAGGTTAGAGGGGGGCAGAGTCCCCCTTTCATTGCACCAATTGCACAACGAGGGGGTCACAGTGGGGGCGGAAACCCCCCCTATCCGAGGGGTTTGAGGGGCGTGGGTAGTCCCCCTATATGGGGTCCGGGGCAGCGCCCTCGGAAAATTTTTTTTGGACCCTATATTAGGTTGGGCGAACCTACCTATGGTTTTTGGTCCATGGTTTTGGACGCGATGTTTTTCGGTCCATGGTATTGGATGCTTCGGCATGTATAAATATGTATTGTAACATTTAAAGGAACATAATGAAAAATCAAGATGGTAGTCCCGATTTTGGGATCCAGTGGGAAATCTATGTGTATATGTGTTTTATGTGTTATGCTCTCGCATTTTTATTTTTCCTGTGATCTAGAATTCGTATGTAGGTAATTTCTGTACGGGGTTAAAACCTACAGAATGACACTGGCTTCGAGGAGTTCCTTGATGATTTTTTCAATTTCATTCTTTTGGGTGAAAGGATATCTATATGGGCATAGATTTGGTGGTTGTGCCCTTGGAACCAAAGTAATACTATGATCATAGTCCCCTCTCGAGGGTGGAAGCTCATGAGGCTTGTCAAAGACCTACAGATGGTTGTTTAAGACCTGTTGCATCTCAGGATGAATATGAAGAGAAGTGGGTTCGAAAGCCTGGATGGCATTAAACTGGGCTATAACTCCATGGTGGCCCTTTTTTAACAACTTTTCCATCCTATGTGATTTGATGATAGAAGGAGAACATGCGTGGATTCCGCAGAGGGTATGCATGTGGTCAGTTTGCTTAAAGCTCATATATAACTCCTAGAAATCCATTGTGATTGGGCTGAGTGTGCGGAGCCATTTAGCACCCAAGACAATGTCACACCAACCCATGTTGATGGCAAACATGTGGGTTTTTAGGTGACAATCCCCGATTTTAAGTTTGACATTTTCACAGCGACCGTCACATTTCATTGTCCCCCCATCAGCAATCTAGACTTGGAAATTAGAGACTATTTTGATCAAACAATGCATTTATTCAGTGACTCTTTGATGGATAAAGTTATGCGTACTACCACTATCAATCAAGACTATTATAGGGCAATATTTAATAAAACATCTGATTTTGAGAGTTTGGGGAGCACAAATGCCTACCAAAGCATGGAGTGAGATAACTAGTTCTTCTGGTGTAGCCGGGAGCTCATTGTCCTATTGGTTGTCCTCATCATCCTCCTCTGGTCCGTCAAATAGTGGGGCTTCCTCAAATGAACTGTGATCAATAGCATCAATTTGAAATAATTTGGGTTCCTTGAATTTATGCCCCGAGGAGTAGTTTTCATCATAGTAGTAACACAATCCTTACTTTCTTCTTTCTACCATTTCCACTAGTGACACCTTTTCAAACTTAAGTGTTTGGGTAGTGCTCGGAACCTAGGTGGGGCATCCCTTAGCTATGAAATTTGGATGAGTCGACTAGGCCACTAACGTGTGTTCTACTGCATGAGCTGTTGTGCAAGCTACCAACCATGTTACTGGGTGGTGCATCTAGACATGGACTTGTATGGCATCTTTGATACCACTGATAAACCATTCCAAGTAAAATTCATCTTCTAGACCTCCTATGTGGAAGGCTAATGCTTCAAAGGCTTTAATATATTCTTGCACTGTGCCTATCTATCTGAGCTTATTAAGACGACCCAAAAAGTTAGATTCATGTTCAAAGCGATCAGAAAGGGCTTTTGGGAATATCTGCCAAGTCATTGGCCTTGCATAACATCGTTGATGGCACTGCCACCATTGCCATCTTTCTTGGTACAAGTAAAGGCTTCCCACACTTAGCTTAGTCTCATCATCTTTGATGTGATTCAATGTGAAATATTGCTCCATTTATGATAGCCATATGGCCAGATGAGAGCCATCAAATTTATACATGTCCAGCTTGGGTGGTTGAGAATGGGACTGTTGGTGGTTTCCATAGAAGTGAAGAGAATGGCTAGATTCGCCCTCATGGTTTGCATTAAAAGCATATTCCTTCGATTGTAACCTCGACTTGACCTTTGTGATTGTGTCATATAAGGACTGGATATGCTTCGTTAAGTCCTCCAACTTTTGTTCAAGGGTGTCTATCTTCTCATTGTCCATAGCTTGAGCTCTAGTTTGTACCATGCACAAATCCAGTGCACTTGTCATTATTATGAAAAAAATTGGGACCACCTGAAATTTTGATGCTGACAAGTGAATGGTACCATCTTGCTCAGCCCGTTGTCCTGATTCTTATGGGAAAAGTCTCCTATAAGTGTCCCTGAGATGGTCTCATAATATATATATATTTCTTACTCCGAACTTAGGAATATTGTAGAAGTTGATTCCCATAAAAGTTAATTCTCCCCAATGTCCTGCGAGAATCACGCCAAGGTACAAGAGCCACAAGCCTCCCTACACAAATAGTCAGATCTGTCAGTGAAACCCTAAACTGTAGAGTATGATTATGAATGTGGCAGTGATCGAACCCCCGAGCTAGATCTGAATGGCGGATCTGATTATTGCAGTTGCGACAGAAACCAACTTGCTAGATATGATCTGGCCATGAAGATGATGTGCGATCTATAGAGAGATAAGGGAACTATGGTCTCAAGGAGTATCACGTGCTACAGATCGCAATATACGTAAGGGTCCAACAGTAGTACTTAGCCCAATCTTTCAGGGCACTAACTAAGGAGGATCAACTATACCCTTAGCCGTACTACCTGACTACCCTATCGTACACGCGAGTAATCTCCCTAAGTGCTGTTCTCAGTGTACTGTGGCAGCAAGATGACCGATGGTTTATCTATGGCAAGGTTTAAGGTGAGCCTAGGGGGCTTTTGATATACCCAAAGGGTACTTGGAAGACAGTCTGTACGTGGTTCTATCTAATGTGCTACTACTCGAAGGGGTACCCACAAGGGTTACAAGGGAGTCCAAAAAGCATGACCACCTCTTGTATTTTCTGTGTGCATGCCTCCCCAAATCTGCAGGTTTATGCGCTCAATGATAGATCCCTTGGTTTAACAACACTAAAAAATGTCTCTATCCAAAAAAAAATATGCTAAAAATGGAGATCCCACCAGCCCTAGAAAGTGCTCCAATACCATTTGTTATGCTCTTGACCTGCGAGAAGATACTAGAATACCAAATATGCGAAGAAATATAACCCAGAACATAGAACAATGAGAAATAACAACATGTATTTTATTATTCATAAAGGAAAGCAATGTTCACTTGCCTCTTTGAGGGGGCAACCTCCAATAGAGAAAGGCTCGATCACAAAATAAGACATGATGCTCCTCAATGGGGAGTCTCTATCCTTTATATCGGATTCATACATGCAATAACATGGGTCAGTAACATGGTTCTTCTTAATACCATCTATCTAATACCATGGCTCATTTGCAACTATCTGTGGTCCCTTCTTTAAATGCGGGTCAACGACTTACAATTATTAATATGGGCTTTATTGACTCTTTAACTAACTATAACTATGACTCGACCCTATTATATAAATAAGGGGGTTAGGGTTGGACCCTAAAAAAAGGTTGGAATTCTCTTCAGGCTTGATCAAGTAATGTCTCTATGTATGGGATGAAATGGTGAATATGGGCAGTTTTGAGGCACCATGATGTTTTCTTTGCAGTTTTTTAGAAAGCGTTGCTATGACTCAAATTCTCTCTTGTTTGTTTATGAATACCACCTCTTCTTCTTGTTTATTTTTGGACTTTTGGTTACAATATTTTAGTTCTGTCCACGATGTAAAAGGGTGGACATGTTTATAAGCTCATGGTATTTTGCACATTCCTGACTGCCATTAGATCCTTCATATAGTCCATAGGTTGGGTATTTGCATTAGGTTATTTGCTATCAAATGTCTTGGTTATCCTTTATGATACTTTTAAAATATTTGAGATGATATTGAGTATGTAATGGAACTATTATTATTAATAGAAGTTATCGATGTTTTTTTTCTTCTGAAAAAAATAAATAAATAACAATAATAATAAAGAAGAAGAAGAAGAAGAAGAGAGAGCTTTAATCTCTCTTTGTGATCTAGGGTTCATAACATAACATTACAACATTTTTACCATACTGGATTAGTATTATGATTATGATTATTATTATTATTATTATTATTTGACTGAGTCAAAATGTTTAGATAACATAACTTAATACAAAATTACAACATATATTCTATACTACCTTGGTGCAATAATTATAATTTAAATAAAGCAAAATACAAATTTTTAAGATAGTTTTTCAATATTTTGGAATTGGACTTCTAGAATTTTAATTTAATTCTCAATAATTATGAGGTGGGTGGTAGGGATTTAACCTCCACTAAATATTCTAAAATATTCTTAATAGTATACACTAATGAAAGTTTGAGATTTAACTCCAAAGTAGTTATGTCATTATTCTCTATTGATTAGTTTATTAATTAAAAATAATGTCACATTGTATGATTTCCTTACTAGATTTGGCATGCATTATATATGCATGTCTGTATTTGGTTCTATTGTTGTCATTGGCATGGGTTTTCCAAGTGTAACATTGGTTTTCAACCTTGCCTTTCCATTTCCAGATAACCATGATGTGATGGGGTTCTTTTACTTGGTTGAGCTAGATTGTTGGATGATTTCTTAACTGAGTAGGGTGGTCTCAATAAAAATCATATGGCCTAGGAATCGCTTGACAGGTAAATGGAGGGATATACAGTAAACCCTGGTTGTGAATACCCTTGTTGAGCCTAGGAATCCCTTAACTGGTAATGGCGGGATACATGGTAAAGCCTAAAGGGTAGAGACAGATAAATTCTTCATGATTTAGGTGGAGAGACCCAAATGCATCCATGCTTGTTTAGAGCATAGTGATCCCTTGATCGATATATGGTGCCATTGTGGTAAATCCTGTAGTGTATATTTATTGTTTGGGCCTAGGAATCCCTTGGAGAAATACACGGTAAAGCATGAGGAAGCCTTGATTGGTTATGTTGTGAGTCCCACATTCATGCTTACAATATGGCACAGGGATGATTGACTGAAAGAAAGATTTGGTTTGTCCCAATCTATGGTCGGGTGGTAAGTGGAAGTCCCTAGTTTGGTTTGATTTTGCATATGTTAATAAGATCTCTTTTCCTCTTGTGTACCATGTGTTAATATACTTTTTAATATGTGGTTTTAATGGTTGTTATATCATTGTTATTATGTTGGTTACATGACAGATTTTAGTTATGGATATCATCATGTTTTATTAGTAAATGAAATGATAATGAATGTATGACCTAATAGATGGTAATGTAGCTATTATGACAAGGCATTAGTCCTTCTTGGCAAATCTCAGATAAGTATGAGGTCCCTATTTTCAGATATGTTGTTATTACTTGTAGATTACATGTTCATGATGTGTTTGATGAAATTCCTATCATGGATGGTAGGGATCAAGTCAAGTACTTGTTCACATTTTTATATTAGTGGCCTTTTTTCAATGTTATTTATCACTTATGGAAGTTTCATGAAGTTTTGTCAGAGGCCTGAGTCCTAGCCCTAAAAACGAGGCTCATAATTAGAGATTGCTAGCACAGAACTACCTAAAAAAGGCCACAGTCACATGGATGCCTTGCTATGGGACTGATTGGAGGGTCTCAATCACATGGAAGGCTTGTCATGGGAGTGAATTGGGGTCTAGTTCACTGAATAAGAAAGTTCTCTTATGAGTTGGACACCTAGATAGGTTCGTTGGATCCTGAAGGTTCTGTAGCTCCCGAGGGAGGTCATTAAAGTGTTGATCCATCGGTTCCAATTCCTTAAAGTTATATAGAAGGTTGAATCATATCATAGTAGCCCTTTGTCACATTTTTACCCAGTAGGCCGGTTAACATGGGTAAATTTGGGAGGAGGGTGTTACAGAGTGTTATCGGAGCTTGGTTCACCCCTTGCACTTGATGGACCAAATGTGTTTATCATGCATACATGTGAGTTTCATATTTTTTATTTATGCTTGTGGTCTAGGTGCTTGTTTTGTGTGCATGATGGTGTTCGTTGTTGTAGTTTTGTCGCCATGTGGAAGATGACAGTGATTATTGTTGGATGTGGTCGACCTAAGTGCATTTTGGTTATGCATTTTTTATGCATGTCAGTTTCTATATGTCATTATTCATGGATTTCCATGGTTATAGTATAGTCATGAATGTCAACTAGATGTTGGTTCAAATGAGATTTGTGTATAGTGATATGATTATGGTATACATGTATTGCACTAATCTATGTGATCTTGCAGATGGTATATCCTCCCCTGAACTATATTGAGGCTTGTTGATTATGTCTATATTTTGGTTTAGATGACATGGTATACTTACAGGAAGAAGATCAAATATGACTAGAAATATGGTAGAATATAGTTCACAAGATTCTTTCCATATATTAGATGAGTAGCATTGTGATGGGAACTCTCCTGATATAGCAGAAACATTAAGAAGTTTGAAGGTAGAAATAAGAAGTTACAAAAATTAAATGATAGAATAATTCAGGCACAAGAGAAATAAGTAGAGTTTAATGTAGTTATCCTTCAAAATTTTTAATATTTGTAGAGACATGGGCTGCTTAGGATCAGTCATGGGCAAGAGGATAGGGCTAACGAGGCATATGGTAGTAGGTCTGATGGTGGTAACATGTCGGATAATGATAAGAGATGGCAGGTCCTTGGACACACCTGATAGGAGAGGTGATCGACATACATTCTATTCTAGTCTTGGTTTCGATAGGTACCATGGTGATCATCAAGGAAAATTTGAGGAACACCCCTAAATTTATATGTATAATAAATGGGTGAATCCCCATGGTACATAGGAAAAATGGATGGAGATTTTACTAATCATATAATATGTATCTATAATTTTTTTCGGAAAATCTCTCACCAAATTATATTACTTTTCAAAATCATGGCGAATCACTAGTACAAAATGGTGAATCACTAGAACAAAATGGTGAACCACTAAGAAATTTAAGGGTTTTTGCAGTCATTTGGCACCAAAAGTGTATTTAAGAAGAAACTAAAAAATAACTTGACAAAATTGCTAGTGAATCAAATAAGCAGTGCCCATGTATAGCAGATATCATCCAAACAAGAATCCACAACTAAATATTAAAAAGAAACCTAAAGTAGCTTCCTTTCAACCAAAATATCAAACGCACTACAGAGAAACCTCTCATATATCTAAAAATTCAGATGATAAGCATCTTCCTAGTGGCAGATTCCACCTCACACAACAACCATTGTAGGTCTTCCAGCAAGTTCAACAACAACTCTTCTAAAATCCCTTAAAGCTTTGGCCCGCTGAGCTGAACCCGTTGAAGAAGGAATCCCATAAGATCATGAATGAAAAATAATCCTCGTTATTGTTCCAGAGTAATCTAAACACAAATGGATTACAAAATATGTACTGCCAAATGTTGGTTTAACATTTAGGCTCATTTCATTCTTTAATTATTGAACTCCTTTGAAAAACATTTAGGGGGGGCTACCTCTCATAAAGATGAACCTCAACTTCTTCAATATTCACTAGGAGAGATTTGAATTTAAGCTTCATACCCTCAAAAGCCTTAAGTACAAATGCAGGATGATTTAGAAGCCCTTCTTCCAAAACTTTTATCTAAAACAAATCAAAATACAAGGAAGAGTTTAACATTGTACCAGGATAACAACATTGAGTTAAAATAATCCATGAGGTGAAACTACTCTAGAATTGTATACAACTTTTCGCTTTTTCCACTGTAAATATGAATTTTTGTCAGAGAACTTGGTTGGTGATATGCTGCACAAAAGCTCTAAAGGAAACAAAAGAGTATCCATTATGTTGGACACTTTACCTACTCCAGCAGAAAGTAAACCCTCTCTTGTTTGTACATCCATTGTTTCTGAAATCTAGAAGTAAACAAGCACATTGTTTTCAAAAGAGTAGTCATGTTTACATAGAAAAATATACCATATAAACATAAATCTTTTGATCTGCAGTAAATGGTATTACTTCATCTCATAGATGTTGATGAAAGAAAATAGTAAAGTTCCACCTAAAAGTTCAGCGATAGTTGAAAATGCAATAAACCCTATAACATAATGCTTTATAAGAAAATTGATATGATAATCTTACTGAAGCCCTTAGAAAGTCAAAATAGCCAAGTTCATGTGAAACACTCTTACTTATGGCATCTCATCTAAGAAAAGTTGAAATTTTGAAGTTATCACATATACAGCATAAATGCATGCCAATTACTTCTAGATTGCAATATTAGTATCAATGCAATCATCAAAAATATGTGAATGCTCTATCATATATTATCTTTTCAACAAAATGAAAATAGAAGCATGAAATAGCATTCAAAGTTGTAGTTCTCTTCTGTTGGGGATTGCTAATATAATACATATGTGTAAGGGATCGAACTCTCAATAATTGGATGCTAATCAACTATTTCAGTATTTTCTTCATAACCTATAATTTATGTTGTATGTTATTGATATTAGGGAGTACACACAGACATGACCAATTACCTACATATCAATGGTAACTGAACTCTTGCTAAGCAGACATGGGATGCACATGTGACTTTCAACTTCCTTTAAATGTCTAATAAAATAGTTGGATGGCCAGCAAATCATTTTAACATCTTCAACAATAGATTTTGATCATATCACACACATGCTATATTTAGATTTACAAAATAGATTCTACAATTTGTCTTGATATCAATGAGCAAGATAGGTCGAAGTAAAGTAAGTTTATGTTTTCAGTTAACAAAGGTAGTTACAATAATAAGGATATAATCACTTATAACTTTAAAATGTACCTTCTTCATATTGAAAAGTTGAGAACCATTAGTATTTATTTATTATTAGGTCATATGAGGTTAGCACAATGCATTATTATATGATTATTACTTAGAGATCAGTCTGCACTATGAAAGTGGCAATGGTGCATCTTGACACATAAGATTTCATGGAATGATTCTTCTGAACAAACTGCATTAATACATATGAAAAGTAGGAGCTCAATCAAGAAACTTCATAATTTTTCCTATTTGAAAAAAAGAAGACGAATCCATTAAAATATCAAAAATAGATCGGAAAGGTATGTTAATTTGGGAAGAGATGCTTCTATGGCCTAACTAAATAAAGTTGTACAAGTGCAAGTTCTTTTGTGATTTCCTTCAACATGAATACAATAAGTTTATAAGTACTAAGGAAGCATTGGAACATAAATTTTCATGCCGAAAATTGAATTGTGAATAGTGAATCTATTTTTTGCACATATACGATAGCCTTTGTTTCCAATTCACTTAAACTTTGGATGTAATCCTTTTAAAGGCTGCAACTTCCTCACATGATTAAGATATTTTTTCCTATTCCAAACATACCAAAGTGATAATGTAAGTGTTTAATATTTCTTAGAAAGCCGACAAGCCAACATAGACACAAACTAAACAACTTCATTAATCAGGCATTTATACATGTATATTGTGCAAACACTTTGACAAAGAGGGGACAGACTCAATATTGTCTAGAAAAGTAATGGTAAGATATTATGTCACTTGCTTGCATTTGTACACACATGGTATTGAGTAATCCAGTTAGGCTTGTCACTCATTGAGGCTGAGGCCCTTACTTCCCACTCTTGCTACTAGCGAGCTTCCTCATAAACTTCGATTTTTTTTCTTTTTTATTTTCCTTGTTTATGAGTATAAGACTATTTCTTGGGTTAAAAGTAAATTCCAACAAGTAATATTGATTACACTAGACATAGTTGGATAGAAATATAAGTATCCAATGTCTCTTATAATTTTTTATCTAACTTGAAATATAATCACATAAAGCATAAAAAACTGCCAAAATAATCCCTTACCCAACGGGCCCAATAGACGCTAGAAGTACTTCATAAGTTGTTTCCCGAATCTCATCACTTGATAAACTAGCACAATAAAGAAGATATATCTCCTTCTTTCTCAAGTTTTGATGATTTTATTAGCCCACCTATTAAATTCCTTCAATCCATTCAATGACTTGTTTCTGAAACTAATATTGGAAGTCTACACCTCAATTAAATAGATCAATTACCACATATCATGGACTTACTTAAATTATTCTGCAAGCTATACTGACTAATATGAAACAAAACATGAAAGGGAGAAAGAAAGCATCATTAGGCTATCTAATTCAAAATTTGGAAACTCTATTACAAGATCTATGATATCATTGAACTGGCACCTCGAGACACATTCTACTATTGAATCTTCATCTTCATCTTCATCTTCAAAATCATCAATCTCCTCCTCCCCAAAAAATTGTTGTGAAGGAGTAGAGTGTAGAGGAGAATGTGTTTTTGAGATGCTTGTATACTTTGCTGGTGTATTGACTCGAGTTTTTGGGAGGGTTTGTAGACTTTGTTGGTGTAGTGACTGCAAGTAGAGGTGGTCTCTACTAAGGTGGTGGTCCAATTAACTCAGGATTTAAGACCATAAGGTACTTTTCCCCTAACTTAGGACTAGTCTGCATGTGACAACCATAAAGATGTTTAGGCCATCATAACCCCTTATAAAATACTACTAATATCTATATCTTTTTACCAGGATAGTAGATGTAACGAAGTACTTAATTTGTATTATACAACATGAAAATTATAAAAATCTTGAATTCTCAGTTCTCCAAAGTCACTTTGTGTTTCTATTAAACAAAAGTCACCACTGAACTTTCAAATGTATCAATAAAGAGTAAGAATTGGGGACCATCATTGGCAACCATGATAGTCACTCTTACATTTTTGAAAACAAAATTATTCGCTTCCACAGAAGGACTTCGTTGTGCAATGGACTTAGAATAAAATTTCTATAACCTATAGGAAACAATCTATATTAAAATTCTCACCTATTTCTAGATAAGGAAAAAACTAGATTTGATTCTTGTAGTGACCTTAGTAAGGTTAGAATTAAAATACCCATTCCCCAACAAATTTGTGTAAAGACAATGAATTCTTTTTCCACACTAATAAATTCCAAGGAAAAAGAACCAGCAATCCCAAAGAAAATAACGATCAATGACTGTATAACATGAATCTAGATTTACCTGTCCTCAAATTCTTCATTTGTGCTTACTTGTTGTTAATTGTGTGAAAATTATAAATCATTTTTACATTTACCAATATTTATGTACTTTCTTATCCTTGTTTATTTTAATTTTACCTATCCTCAATGTTTGAAGTTGTGTTTAAGTTTACTTGTCCTCAACTTTTAAATGTGTGTCTAAGTTTACCTATCCTCAACTTTTGAATTCATGTCATATTTTTGTTAATAATGTGAAAATTATAAATCATTTTACATCGATCCATACTCATGTTATATATTTTAGTGACCTATCAAACTCTGGCTAATAAATATGATAAAGGAACATACTACACCATAAGAAATGCCTCCAAGCAGACCTAGTATGCTCACTGTGTCATGGATACAATTTGAAATGTTGATAAGAGAGTAGAAAAGGCAACAAAATAAATCATAAATGAATTATTATAGGATGACTTCCATTGCTCGAATCTGCAAGATATATAAAGCATTGATAATAATTTCATCTAAATGGAATCTTCAAGATAAAGCATTACCAAAATTTTACTCAATGGATTCTTATGTAGAAGAGAAAAAATAATGCTTACAAGTGTATAACTAAGAATATGCCAAGTCTTTAATAATTGACATTTTAGTAGATGTCATTATAAATATTTCTACATCTATCACATTAATTTCCACTGCATTGAGTGCATACATGGGCAAGACCCTTCAAGGTTACAACCTATTACCTATATAGCAATTATTTTCATGTCATGTAAATCAAAACTATTAGGTCATATTCCAAAGGTTACAACAATCTTAACACTCTAAATTAAGAAAAATAACCACACCTACATAGTATCAGAAATCAAACGGATTGTGTTGCATCAAACAGAAAATTTTCAAATAAGAACCATTTGCACATAATAATGTACAATATAGGATAAATGATATATTTGTGTATAAAATTTCATTCAAAGATGATATTAAATAACATTTCTATATGAAAAAAATTCATGATATGAAATACATTAGTGAATTTTTGAAGGATGATTAAGAATGGTTTAATGGTCTTCCTTTTCTCAAAGAGCATGCTGCAATGTCATTAACTGACAAGAAATTTGAATAATTTTGTTTCTCAAAACAAAATTTTAAAGTGCTCTATCAACAATCACAACTCCATTTTCTTCCCAATAAAAAAATATTTTGGAAGCATTTCAAAGCACATGCCTAGAAGGAATGCATTGGAAACGATAGATTTGGGAATTTGATATGAAAAATTATTTGGGACATACATGAAACCTCCTCTCTTTGATGCTCAGTTGATGTAACACCCTCCTCCCACATCTACCCAAGTAACCATCCAACCAAGGTAAACATGTGACGAGAGGCTACTATGATATGATTCAACCTCTTAGGTGATCTTAAGGAAATGAAATCGAAGGAAAAACATCATACATACCTTCCACATCATCTACAGGACCCCTGAGAACCATCCCAACACCTCTAGTAACCAACCCTTGGGTCCCACTAAGGTTTTATACCTCTTTACCTATCGACGCTCCCATGCTATGGTAATGCCTAGGAGGCTCTGGACACTCTCACAACAAGGCATTCCAGTATCTAGAGACTTTTTTTTTCTGAGTGTTGTTTCACCCTCGCTAGGATTTGAGCCATTTTTTCAGGCCCAAAGCTCAGGTCACTGCTCAAAATTGAATGACACCTTCCGAATAGAAAGATAAAAATGAAACAATGATGCAAATGCAAATACTTGAACAAGCACTTGACTAGACCCCTACTATCTGTGACAGGAATTTCATCAAACATATGACAAATATGTAATCTACATGTGTAAGGAATAGATCTAAGCATAGGGGTGTCATACTCATCTTAGAATTGCTAAGAAGAATTGATGCCTTAACACATTGGCTATAGTTTCATCCATTAGGTAATAGATACACTGTTCATTCATTTACAAGTAAAAACATGATAAGATCCATCCACAACTACTATCATAAAAAATATACATAAACAACATAATAGAAACAAAAATACCAAGGAAATCACATCCATATGATCCACATATAAACCAACATAGTACTCATGGAAATACAAGGATAAATAACCTCATATTGATGATGCAAAATCCAAACCTGGGATGGGACTACCACATTCCTCTTGACTATAGAATGGTTGAGCCAAATCTCTCTTCATCCATTCACCCTTGTGCCATATTCCAAGCATGAATGTGGGAGCTCATAAAACACGTCAGTCCAAAACCATCGAATGCTTCTAGAGGCCAACCACCTCAACCCATGAAACAATTATTCCACCTCACAATCAGACATCACAAAACCATCATCAGATTGGTCCTTATCCAAGCCTCTTGGGCCCTAGAGTGTTTGTACCAACCAAGGCTCCAGGACTAGTAACTCAAGCCACCTAGGTATCCAGATCATTTGTCCAACCAAGGCTCGAGGACTAGTAACTCAACCCAAGTTGTTACATGGCTCTAGAGAGTTTCACCAACCAAGGCTCCAGGAACTAGTAACTCAACCCAAGCTAAGGAAACATGAGAGTCAACCAAAACAAGAAAATGAATTAAATCCACAATCACCATGGCTATCCAAGAAATGGGAAAGCTAGGAATATCCATTGTCAATCCAGGAAATCCTCCATGCCAGTGAAAGTGACATATCATGACCAATAAATGACATGCATATGCCATGCATGCCAAAAATATTGAGGAAAACATACATGCAACTTGGTATTTGCAAGCCAAACTATAGTTGTTGATCCTGATGTCCTCTTGTGCTTTTCTACTCTTCCTTTTACTTGTTTCTCCAAAAATCCAAGTATGCCACACCCTCCAATAGTGCTCCAAGAAAACTCTAAGTGCCTAGGAGTGAGAGAGAGATAATAATGAGAGAGCTCCAAAAACTGAATTGACAAAAGGTTACCCACTGATCCTGAGAAGCATTTTTATCAATCAGGCCTCTATTTTCTTTATTTTTCATTATTTTCCTTCATTTTACTCCTCACATGCAACATGTGACCTTTCACCTCCCTTTTCTCCTAATTTCCATTATTTTCATAAATAAATGTGCCAAAAAATTCAATTTTTCCTTCGCCATTTCCTTTGCCAATTTCCTTAGCCATTTCAAATAGAATGAACACCCGCACTAGGATGTATTTCCCAAAATTTAGCTTGGAATAAGTGTCCCATCAACCATGGTTATTATTTTTCCTATTATTAACTTTTATTACATGGAATTTTCACCAGGGTTGTTATAAAACCCTTCCCCTTGGGGAACGGCATCCTCGGTGTTCACAAACACCTATAACCACAAGACTGTTATAAGCAAAAATACTACCAATGGATAATTATAACTTTACTTGTTGCAGTATTTACAATGATCAATCTGCTAAGAAGCAAACCAACATGAAAGCATAACAAACATAACATAATAATGAAATGAAACCCATACTGCTTATTGGATATTTATAACATATCTCATGGAGGTATTTACATCCATGTACATATTACCAATAATCACCAAAACATGTACCAAAACTATGTTTCCTCAACCAGTGAACAATGAAGGATACATAGCCCGCATTTGATCCACCATCTCCCATGTAGCTTCATTGGGCCCAAAGTGCTTCCATTGCACCTTGACTTGCTTGATTTCTTAGTTCTAGAGCATGAGCACCTTTTTCTACAATATACACTGAAGCTTCAACTGCAATTCTCCACCTGCTTCCAGCTACAATATAGACTAGTCAATCACATGATCAACATCTTTAACATACTTCTTAAGAAATGACACATGGAAAACATCAGGAATTTCATTTTTGAAGGCAGTGCAAGTTGATAGGCTACTGGCCCAATCATCTCAATAATACCGAAGGGTCCACAAAATCATGGTGCCAACTTGGCACATGATTCAATCTGCAAGAATCTCTTCTTTGGTTTGATGCACATGTGCACCTGTTCCCAAACCTAGAAGTCCTTGAACAACATGTTGCAATCTACATAGCTTTTCTTCCTATCTTGTGTTTCCTTTAGATTCTTCTTTATAACTTGCATCTCATGTTCCATTTCGCCCAACATGTCTGGTCCAATCAACAACCTGTTAACTGGATCACTCCAACTGATGAGAGTATTGCAACTCTACCCATACAATGCCTGAAATGGACTCATCTTCAAATATTCATGATACCCATTGTTGTAAGCAAAATCTACCAGTGGAACATACTCTTCCCACTTTCTCTACTGATGCATCACGTACATCCTCAACATGTCCTCCAATATCTTGTTTACCCTCTCTGTCTGTCCATCTATCCACAGATGATAAGTTGTGCTAAAGGCTAACTCTGTGCCTAAACCTGGAAACAAATCCTTCCAAAACTTGGAAGTGAAATTTGCATCCTTGTTTGACACAATATTCTTCAGAACACCATGCAACCTCACCACATATTTGGTGAATACATATGCCACATTGCTAGCTGAGAATGTAGACTTCACTAGAATGAAGTGCGCAACCTTTGTCAACCTGTCCACAGAACGATGATGGAATCATGTTGTCTTATTGACCTCATCAAACCTGTGACAAAGTCCATGGAAATTACCTCCCATTTCCACTATAGAATCGCAATCGGCTGTAGAACTCCACCTGGATGCTTACACTCTACCTTCACAGGCTAACAATAAAAAAACTTAGCCGCAAACTCTGCTACATCCTTCTTCAAATTTGATCAATAATAAAATTTCTTCACTGTGGTCAATGTATTATGATAGCCTAGGTGACCTGAATATGTTTTCACATGAAACTCCCTCAATATCACCTTCTTGAGCTCACTATTGTTTGGCACATATATCATGTCTCTGAATCTAACCAATCCATGTTATGTAAGGAAATAGTCTACATCTTATGCACCTACACCTTTACATGTACCACCACCTGTACCTGTACCTATAATACTACCTATACCTATACCTATACCCTGTACCTGTACTTATACTAATACCTGTAGCTATACTTTGTTGCAACCTATGCACAATGTCTATATGCATGACATCCTACTAACCTATCTACAATATCCTACCATGTAAGCTTGTCCCATAGGAGTTCATAGCTACTAAGTGATTTACCTATATTCTCCAGCTAAGGGAATCTACCACGTTATTCTCTTTACCTTTAATATACTTGATCTCAAAATCAAACTCACTAATCATGGCCAACCACCGAGCCTGCCTACCTTTCAAATTTGGTTGGTCAAAAAGATACTACAAACAATTATGATCACTCATCAACACAAACTTCCTACCCAGAAGATAGTGCCTCCACATCTTAAATGTATGTATGATCACTGCCAACTCAAGGTCATGTGTGGGGTAGTTATTCTTGTGCTTATTCAATTTTCATGACTCATAACATACCACCTGGCCATCCTGCATAAGGACTCCACCAAGTCCTTCCCTACAAGCATATGTGTGTACTACAAACTCTTTGTCTAGGTCTGTAATATTTAACACTAGTGCATGTGTCAACAATTGGTTAAGCTACTCAAAAACAGCCAAACACTCCTCGCTCCATTCAAACTTATTACCTTGTCTCTGCAATGATGTGATAGGATAAGAAATCCATGAGAAGTTCCTAATGAACCTCCTATAATAGCCTGCCAAACCCATGAAAGATCTCACCTCATCTACATTTCTAGGAGCTACCCACTCCAATATGGCCCTTATATGTTATGTATCTATTGAAATTCCATCCTTGGATACCACATGTCCCAAGTAATGTACCTCAGTTTGAAAGAAACTTCACTTGTTGATATTAACATACAACTGATGCTCTCTCAACAACCTCAACATTCATGGATTTGAGACTTTTGCGATTTGCATTCTGTGTGGTTGCATCTTCCGGATTCATCGCATCTGTTGTTTTTAGTGCATCGACGTTTCGAACCAGCCACTGTGGTTCATCATCATGTTGCTGCTAAATGCTCTACATCCTCTTCCTCATTTTTAGAATATACCAATATGTCACCAATGAACACAATTACAAACTTATCCAAATACGAATGCAACACACTATTTTTCAAGAACATAAATGTAACTCGAGCATTAGTCAAACCAAATGGAACTACAACAAACCCATAATTCCCATACCTAGTCCTGAAAGTTGTCTTGTAAATGTCCTGCTCATTGATGCTTACGTGGTGATATCTGGATCTCATATCAATATTTGAGAATGATTAGGCTATTTTTGAGGCATAAAATGGGCCTCCTAAGGAAATTATAAAATAATTGTGGAAATAATAAAATAGGATTAGATTACATCATCAACTTTTAGAGGGAAAAAAATAAAAAACTATTTTTTCAACTCATATTTTCAACTTATCTCCCTATGGGTCTACTCAAATTTTGAGAGGAAACATTCGTTGGATGCAAAGTTTGATTCCTCATCCAGGGAGTACCCATGTTGCATACTTTAGATGGACCATGCTACATGAAAAATGAGAAATACATGAAAAAACATTATTGCAATCATGTGCTTTCATGTATTTCTCATTTTTCGTGTAGCAGGGTCCATCAAAAGGATGCAACATGGCTACTTCTTGGATGAGGAATCAAATTTGTCGTCCAATTAGTACTCCCACTAGAAATTTGAGTAACAAATTAGGGAGATAAGTTAAAAATACGAGTTGAAAAAGTAGTTTTAATATTTTATTATTTTTTAATATTTTTACTTTTTTACTCCAAAAATGGTGAATCATCCCCATGGTTGACATCATCATCTTGAATCCTGATGGTCCTTATTAAGTTTATTTTTGTTTTACATTTTTTCTTAGGAGGCCCATTTTAGACCTTTAAAGTCCCGTAATGATTGTTGATCCCTTCAACTGATCGAACAAGTCATCAATCCTTGGTAACGTATACTTGTTCTTGATGGTCACTTTCTTCCACTGCATGTAGTCAATGTATAATCTAAGAGTGTCATCTTTCTTCTTCACAAACAATATCAGTGTGCCCCAAGGTGATACACTTTTCATAATATATCCCTTATTTCACATTTCCTTAAACTATAACTTCAATTCTACCAACTTATGTGTAGTCATCTTGTAAAGTACCTTTGATGTTGGAGTTTCCCATGACACTAACTCAGTAGAAAATTCTACCTCCTTGTGAGGTGGAAACTCTTAAATATACCTAAGAAATACATCCTAAAATTGTTGTAGAACTGGTTATCTACTCAAAACATATGGATCCTCAACCTCCTTATCTTTGTCACTAGAAATGTGCACCGCAGATAACACACACCCTTTCCTCTGACTATGCTTTGCCTACATAGTTGTCACCATCTTAACTGGTGTGGCTTTCTTCTTTCCTTGTAAGACTCTTGGTTCCCCATTGTCATCCAAGCACTCGATGGCCTTCCCATAACAATCTAGATTGGTTCTATGAAGGTACAACCAATCCATGCCCAACAACATATTGTATGATTCCAGCGGTAATACATTCAAATGTATTGCGATAGGCATACCATTCAAATAAAATTCACAAGATCTTACCCAGTGATGAACGCGCTTACGTGTACATGTAGCCAACTGCACTAACCAAGATTTTGCATACAATTCCTTACTCAAACCACACTTATCCACCAAGTCAAGACTAACATAGCTATAATTAAATCCAGGGTCAATCAAAATAGAAATAACTTGATCACAAAGCTTACCATCCATCTCAATGATAGATAATTGATGGTTTGCCTGTTTTTTATCCAATGTTGCATAAATACGAGGAACACTCTGATCAACATTCCCAATATTATGTGCCTCCTGTGCACTATATATATTAGGCCTACCACCCTAATAATGTGGACAATCTCTCCTGCAATGATCCCCTCCACAAGCCCAACACTACATTGGCTCCTTATTCCGATCCTCTGTTCGAAGTCCTTCTCCCTTGTCATATGAATTAATCTTCTTACATTGCAACATTCTCTTTATTACCTTAATCATGAAGTCTTACTCGATTCTTATCCCATTTTCCCTTTTTATTTGTATTACCTTTCCAACTTGGCTTAGTCTCGGACTTGTGCTTTGATTGTTCATAGAAATGTTTTAGCTCTTGGATCGCCTCCTCCAATGATCTAGGATCATCGAACTCAATCATGTCTGTGAATTCCATCAGCAACCCAATAGTTAATCTATAAATATTGGCCTTCTCCTCCTTGAGGTAAGGCACATACCTTAGTAGCTCCAAGAACTTGCTAGTCTACTCCTCATTTGTCATAGATCCCATCTTTAGCTCATATAAATCCTTTTCCCTGTCATAAAAGTATCTCTTTGGTAGGTACTTCTTCTTGAATAGCCTCTCAAACTCATTCCAAGTCAAGTCCTCCTCACGTATTACTTTGGAATTCTTCACGTCTTCCCAACAAATGTCTGCTTTATCTCTAAGACTGAATGTAGCTATTCTAGCTTTCGTGTTGTTTGAGTAATCATGCAACCTGATGAACTTCCTTATTTCAAGAAACCATGCCTCTCCATCTTGCGATTTCTTCATCTCTCCATCAAATGTAGGTGGATTTTCTTTCTTAAACTCATTCGACAAATACCCCCTATCACTCCTCTTATAAGGATGATAATGATGTTTATCATCATGCCTGTCAAAACCAGAACTAGATAGTACCTGTGTCTATCATCTCTCCTATCCGGAGTATCCAACAATATTCCATCTGTAACCGTGTTGTCTCTATCTGAACTGTGACCACCATGCAACCTATTGTCATATTCCCCATTAGTTTTGTCCTCCTAGTCATGGCTGATCTGAAGTGGTCCCTATCGCTATAATTCTGACAAACTCTGAAGTATCACTACATTTACCTATGCTAGTTTCTCCTGTGCTTGTATGATTCAGTCATTGTTTTCCTTACAACTTCTTATTTAGTCCTTTAAGCTTCTCAGTGTATCTACCAAATTGGAAGAATTTCGAGCACCATGTTTCTCATCTAATCCATAGGGAGAGTCTTTGTAGTCTTCCATCTTGCTAACAATTTTGATATTTCTTCTTGCAAGGTATATCATGTCAGCTAAACCAAATCACAATAAACCAACGTACCTTAGTATAGTTCAGGGAGGATACCTCATCTACAAGATCAAGAAATCAACATGATACATGTATAACATACTCATGACAACATATAGAAACATAACACATAATCATATAACCATGCACCCATGATTTTATCTAGAGTCCAATCATCAATGCACAATATCATCTACACATCCCATGACCTCATGCATGAAAACGACCACCACATCACTATGCGCTTTATCACATGTGAACATTAGTGTTCATAAGAAATGCATAATCAACCATATACTCATGATGACACGCTCCACAACAACACCATCAACTTCCTGTGGGGACAACGCTACAACCATCTTCCATACCATACAAATGCAACAAGCACATGGTCCTACAACATAAGAAACACATATGAAATCGACAAGAATGCATGACCAACATACAACCCATACATTATGAGGGGTGAACCATGCTTTGATGCCACTCTGTAACCACTCTCCTCGCACATCTACCCAAGTAAATGGCCAACCAGGGTAAACATGTGATGAGAGGCTACTATGATATGATTCAACCTCCTAAGTGACCTTAAGGAAATGGAATCAACGGAAACACATCATACATACCTTCCACATTAGCTATGTAATCCCTAGGTTATGCTAGCATCCCTAGGTTTGACCCACTTTTTCAAGCCCATAGCCCAGGTCACTACCCATAATTGAATGACACCTTGATAATATAAAGATAACAATGAAACAATGATGAAAATGAAAATACTTGAACAAGCCCTTGACTGGACCCCCACTAGCCATGAAAGGAATTTCATTAGACATATCACAAATATGTAATCTACATGTGTAAACAACAGATCTAAGCATAGGGGTCTCATACTCATATGAGAATCACTAGGAAGCATTGATGCCTCAACACATTGGCTATAGTTTCATCCATTAGGTCATAGATACATTGTTCATTCATTTACATGTAAAAACATGACGAGATCCATCCAAAGCTACTATCATAAAAAATATACATAACCATCATAATAGAAACAAAAATACCAAGGAAATTGCGACCATATGACCCACATATAAAAAATTATAGTACTCGTAGAAATAAAAGAATAAATAACCTCATATTGATGATGCAAAATCCAAACTCATGATGGGACTAACTCTTTCCAACCGACTGTACAATGGCTAAGCCAAAGCTCTTCATCCATTCACTCCATGTGCCATATTCTAAACATGAATGTTAGATATCATAAAACACATCAATCCAAAACCATCCAAGACTTCCACAAGCCAACCACCTTAACCCATAAAATAGTTATTCCACATCACAATCGGACATCACAAAACCATCATTAGATTGGTCTTTATCCAAGCCTTTCATAGCTCTAGAGCGGTTGTTCCAACTAAGATTCCAGGACTAGTAACTCAACCCAAAGCTTATATAGAGCTCCAAATAATGTGTCCAACCAAGGCTTGAGGACTAGTAACTCAACCCACCTAGGGCTTTAGAGCGTTTGTCCAACCAAGGCTGTAAGACTAGTAACTCAACCCAAGCTATTACAGATATCTGAAGTGTTTTTCCAATCAAGGCTCCAGGAACTAGTAACTCAACCCAAGTTAAGGAAACATGAGATCCAACCAAAAAAAGACAAGGAAATAAATCCACAATCACCGTGGATATCCAGGAAATGGAAAGGCTAGGCATATCCAGTGTCAATCCAGGAAATCCACTATGCTAGTGATAGATCATGACCAATAAACCACATACATATGCCATGCATGTAAAAACTAGTGAGGAAAACATACATGCAACTTGGCACTTGCAAGCCAAAATCATTGTAGTTTTTGATCCTAATGTCCTCTTGTGATTTCCTGCTCTTCATTTTCCTTCTTTCTCCAAAACTCCAAGTATGTCACATCCTCCAAGTGTGCTCCAAGAAAAATCTATGTCCAAGAGTGAGAGAGAGAATAATTAGAGAGCTCCAAAAACTGAATTGACAAAAGGTTACCCATTGATCCTCAGGAGCCTTTTTATCAATGAGGCCTCTATTTTCTTCACTTTCCATTATTTTCCTTCATTTCCCTCCTCACATGCAACCTGTGACCTTTCACCTCCCTTTTGTCCTACTTTCCATTATTTTCATAAATAAATGTGCCAAAAATTCCATTTTTCCTTTTCCATTTCCTTTGTCAATTTCCTTAGCCATATTAACCGAAATGAACACCCACACTAGGATGTCTTGCCCAACATTTAGTTTAGAATAAGTTTCCTATCAACTGTGGTTATTATCTTGCCTTTTATTCACTTTCACTACATGGAATTTTCACTAGGGTTGTTACAGTTGACATAAAAGTGGGGCATTCAACACTCTGTTCGCTCACGATGACTAGAAAAATTGACATTTAGGTTATATAAACTACCATAAGGATTTTAACTATAGTTATAGCTTGCAATTGCATTGAAAATAAAAACCATAACAAAGAGTTCACAGTAGCTTGTAATTACATATATTATAAAAACCACAACACATAGTTCATAAGGCATGGGATGTTAGTATGGTAAGGGAAGATGCCATCACATCAAGCCTAGGACATAGCAAATTTCATCTCAAAACTAAATTTCATATTGATAAAGCGGGTGTAAGTCATTTTGAATGTGAAAATTATTCATCAACAAAATTTATTGAGAATACTAACAACAAATATGTGAAGTGTTATATTTGAAAAATATTTCTCCACCCAAATCATATCATAGAAACCTTGACTCTTAAATACTAGCACCATCCAAAATTTCAAGTTTCAACAATGAATGACTTGCGAATATCCATTATTTCTAAAGCAAATCACCATTGCTTTCAAAAGCTACTGTCACACATGAACATTCAATGGATATGGTGTCTCTGAAAAAGATTTTGGACATTGAGAAAAGTAGCTTTTATTTGATATTTTTCAGAAAAATAAAAAATAAAAAATAAAAATAAAATTCCTATAGTGTCATAATATACATAGGCTATGTTCACAATTTGGTCAATTTCAGAATATTTCCTAAGCTTGAAAAATAAACAAGTATAAAAAAACCAAATCTTCCAAAAATTTCATTCAGAGAATAACACAGGTTTTCCATGCCTGTAATGGGGAATAATGAGAAGCTAGAGGTTGTAGACGATGTCTTGAATCTTTAAGATATGCAAATGACATCCCAATAGAAATAGGTGACAATTTCAATAATCTGTATTGAAATTGTCATCAATACTAGAAATAGGTGAAAATTTTCTTTATTCTATAGAATGTTGTTATCCCTTGAGAGATAGCCTTTAAGTCAATCCTCTTCATCTCTCTCATGTTCTCCAAATTGGGTGGGCACCTGCTGAGATTCTCTTCGATGTACACTTCTATCATTTCCACCAGCTTTGTTTTCTACAATATCTTCCCTTGACAGTGCTAATGGAATTAGCTCATGCAGAGAGCTCCCAACATAGTCAACAATAGGAGATATAATAGCTATCATAACTTCCACTGAGAGAGAGAAGGATGAAAGTGAATCATGAATAAAGCCTGATCTATTCCTCTACAAAAAAAATAGACCTAATTAGGGGCAAAACCCTAGACCCAAATGATGGCAAAGCAGGATGATGCAATTACTACTAACAATGATGATTGTGACTAGAAATGAAGTTGGAACAACCTTCTGCGGGAAAATCATAAGAAACCCATTGTGATGCTCCTCCAACCCAAGTCTCATAATGTTGGTGTTGAACATAATGGCTGCTACTCTCTCTCTCTCTTTAGGTGAGAATATTTCTTATGGATGTTGAGTTTTTTTGTTTCAACTATTGGGGCAATGTTATCTCCTTGGACCTATGTTGTGAAAATCCTCTAGAAATAGTGATTTTCTCCTTCTCATTATTACATTCTCCCTCTTTGGTGCCTCTAAGAAAAACCAAAGTTGGTGTGCCACTACTATCCCACAAAAACCAATTAAACAAGCATATATAAATTAGACATACTAAACTATTTAGTAGCAAGGTAGAAAAATGTTTCTCAAACTTCAAGAAAAAACACAAGCCCTGAATTATAATACCTATTGTAAGAAAAATACATCTTAAACTATATATAAAATAGTAAAAAATTAAGAAGCACTTACATTGTTTTAAACTTGACTAGACAAACATGGTAACATTCTTCTCGACCTATTTTTGTTCTTGTCATGTTCACTCATATAGCTTAATCCAACTAACTCCATAGTGCAAGTAAAATAAGGAGGATGGCCTAGACCAGAACACACAGTAGTATACACATCTAGTGTTTCTCCTACTCTCTGAGATATCTCTTGCAACAATTTTTTGTATACCCCCATCTCATCCTATTTAAACCACATGTGATGACCATCAAGGGAAATATATCATCCAGAAAAATAAGTTTCAAAACACCACCAAAACAAAATCCATACTAGGATTCTTGCAGCCAAAGCTCGAGAAGTGCCTCTCTGGGAGAGAGTATTAAGTGCCACTTCTACAGTTGCATGTTCAACCTGTCTCAATGTGTTGCAGTAGTTTGGGCTCTCAAAGACTTCTCCATTGAAATTAACAGTAGATTTGAATATGGTCACATGATTAGACCCCTCTCTGATATAGGAATACGGTGGTAGATTGAGAAATAGGCAAAAATAGGATTTCATGAGCAAGAGGCGACTGTCCAACCCCATCACTCCACCTGTTATGAAGACTCAATCAATCACACACTTGTTTCTTGTACAAGCGATGTTCTAAAATTGGTGGTTTTTGTGTTACTAGTGCCATTAATATTGGCATTAATGTTAACCAAACTAGCATGAATGCTTGTCATGGTAGAGGCATGTGGTAATGGCTTGGGATCTCTCTTATGTAGTTGCAGGCTTTATGTATAGAATCATCACATTAGTAGGCTTGTTGGAAAAGCCATAAGATGATGACTACTATGTTGTTCAAGAGGAATCCCATGGTTTTTAGAGTGCTTTGTAGAAAATCATCATAGTAGAAGGCTTATTAGAGAAACCATAAAATCATGACTATGTTGGTTGAGAGCTCAGCATTCCAAGAAAAATAAGAAGAATCAAGGAGAAAAGTGTGGAAGAGATTTTTTAGCCTTCTCAGAGGTAGAAGATGGGCTTGAAGCCTACATCGTACCTTATCCATTTAAATTCCTTTACAAGAGTTTTCCAATGGTATGTGGAAGTCTAAAAATGGACTCCTGGATTAAAATATATGGTCTGTCGACATTTGGGGACTTAAAGCCTAAAGAAGGATGAAATATCAGATATAGGAGCCCATAAGGACCCGATATTAGAACATCAAAGGTAAGCACATCGAAGCATCGGAACATTAGGAGATCGAAGTATCGATACCAAGATATCGGAGTTGGCATATTGGATATTAGAATATCAAAACTTCTTAAGAGAGGAACCTTTAGAAGTTACGATATCCAATAGCACTGATAGAGTTAAAAAGCATCGAGGATTACCAAGTGAGTTAACAAACAAGTTGATGCATAGTCAAGGATGATCAAAACTCTTTCTCTCTTCTCCAAATGAATAGGTGGCAGCATGTAAGTGGTCCTGAGAAAGGGTAGTGGTTGGAGATGTAAGCATAGCAAAGGATAGGATATTGTACATAGAAATATTGTAACAGTTCAATTGAGAGAGTTACGATATTGAGGGAATCCAGTATAGAGCTAAGCCCTGGTCACAACTCTTAGTCCCATGAGAAGGAGAACATATAGAGAGCTAATTGAAAAAGGAGCCAAGGATATCAGATAGAAAACTATCGTAATATTTCTGTTTTCTAATTTAAGATATTGAGGGGCTCTGAAATATTACCAAGCCATCAGTCACAGATTCGGTCCTATGAGAAAATAGTTGCTAAAGGAGCTAAAGGAAAAGGGGGCCAAGGATATCAAAGAGTTGTAGTATCCAAACATTCCGCTGGTGTAAGTTATGTTATGGTATGTTCTGATGAAGCAATACAATGAGTTAAAGGATGTATGGTTTGACAACTGTAGAATTGAATGCAGGATCTGTTGGGTCCCTATAATACTAGTGATTACCCCATTACTATTGTAGTTGTACCCCTTATTAATATTGTTGTGCCCCTATTGTCCCCATATTTCTATTACTGTGCCCCATGGAATCCCTCTATTGTTATTTTTGTGGCTTTATATTATTATTGTTAGGTCGGCTCGGTTATATTGTGACTCCTTAGACTTCCGTATAGAAAGGAGGTTTTTTCATTTGAATCATCCAAGAATTGTTCATTTATGTAATTTTAAGGAGGTTTCCCCCTCGAAAAGGATAAATTCTAAAGCGTTGATCTATCTTTTCTATCTTTTCTTGAGCTGGTTTCATAACATTTGGTATCAGAGCTTTGGATTCTAGGATTTTGCTGCTCTAAACAGGTCATCGTGGAATTTTCTTTATAACTTTATTTCTATGAGGCTTCAGAAGCTAAAACAAAAACCCATTTGAGAAGAACTCATGCAGAATCTTAGGTCCAAATGTCAGAGCTTTTCGTGATATATTGGTGGAGATATGATCTGAGGAAGTTGGCCTTTTTGCAGACTCCTGTATTACATTCCAAACAGGGGACCTGGGGAAAATCATCATAAATTTCACTCTGAGCATCAGATTGAAATTTAGTAAGAAGGTACAGAAAGAAAACAGACTGTAATTTCTTCCATATATTTTTCAGAGCAAAAGGTCAAAACAGTGACTTGTGGCACGTCGTACAAGTTCGCTCTACTGAACTAGTCTATAATCAGGTCACTGTGGGAGATTTCGTATAACTCCTCCTTGGAGAATCCAATTTGAATCAAACTATTCGAATTGGAAAGAGGACATAGAGGCCTACCGTAGGTCAGAATTTCAGAACTAGATGATCTGAAATTACAAAGATACATTAGAGGCAATATTGAGCTCCTACAAAGTGAAAAAAGGTGTGTAGATTTTTTAAATTTTTGCTTAAGCTTGGTTTGAAAAATTATTTTGAAGGAATTCAAAGGGCATAGTAGAGCATTAGTATTGGTAACTAATGCCTCGATGAAAGAAAATGCAAACACCTAGTAAGCAATCTGAAAGCTCTAGCATGACGCATGAAGAAGAGGAAGAAATGCTACATGATATATCAAAATTACAAGACCAAGTGCAACAAATTTCATGCTCACAAAAGCTAACAGAAGCTAAGATAAATGGCGTGGAATCTAAGATAAAGGGTGTGGAAGCCAAGATTGACGATTTGAAGATAGATTTGAAGGCAAATTTGACAAAGTTTCTACAAGAAATACTTACTAATGGTGAAAGGGGAGTAAAGGAAACTCATGATGCGAATAAAGGAAATGTTAATCATGATTTCATAGACTCTATTGTTGGAGCGAAGATGCACAATATTCCAAAAATCGATATGAGGAAGTTTGATGGAAAGGATCCTGCAACATGGATATTACAGATGGAGCAATTTTTCGATCTCAATAATGTGCAAAACACACAAAAGGTACGTATGGAAACTTTATATTTGGAACCGAATCAGTTTGTATGGTATCAGTGGCTTTGCTCTCATAAACAATTTATCACTTGGGCAATTTTTACGGAAGAATTGATGGCACATTATGAGGATACAAAA